>VZUI01046393.1:0-128632 GCA_013401135.1 Cettia cetti
GGAGCGGGCGGGGTCAGCGCCGCGGGCGGCGCAGGCGCAGTGCGGGCTCCGCCCGGCCGGCTGTGGGGAACCCGGAAGTGCCGGGCGGTGCGGCCGCCATGGGGCTGTTCGGGAAGACCCCCGAGAAGCCGCCCAAAGAGCTGGTGAGGGGCCGGAGCCGCCGAGGCGGGGCCGGGGGGCGGCAGGGGCCGGGAGCCTGACGGGGGAGTGGCGGCAGGGCCGTGTGGCGTTGCTATGGCGGCGGGCGGGGACTGCCGAGGGGCCGGGCTAGGCCTGGCCCTGGCGCAAGCTGCAGCTGGCCCGGGACCGGGCCGGTGGAGACCTCACAGAACCTTTCATTGTCTGAAGGGGCCTACAGGGAAGCCAGAGAGAGGCTTTTTGAGGAAGTGGAGCGGCGGGACAAGGGGGAATGGGTGCAAGTTGATAGAGAGGAAATTTAGGTTAGATACTAGGAAGACATTCTTCCCTCTGAGCGTGGTGAGGCACTGGAACAGGTTGCCCATGGAAGCTGTGGCTGCCCCATACCTGGAAATGTTCGAAGCCAGGCTGGATAAGGCCTTGAACAACCTGGTCTAGTGGAAAGTGTCCCTGCCCATGGTAGGGAAGGTTGGAACTATATGGCCTTTAAGTTGCCTTCCAGCCCTTTAACATTCTGTGATTCTAACTCCTCTTGCAGACACAGAATTAAAATTAGCTGAAAGGTTGGGACTTGTAGGGGTAAGGTGAGTCTGTAGACAAGCTGTGTGTTTCTGCAAACAACTTTCTGATGGAACAGCTTTCTGATGTCACAGTGAGATGAAATAATCAAGACAGACACTGGTAGATTTCACTGTTGCCTTTCATAAGTAGCTACGAATGCGTTAGTGAAAATATCTGCTGTTTGGTGAGAGGAAGATCAAATACCTTAGAGTAACTGGAAAAGCAGCTGGGGGAAGGATGACAGGCACACAAGTTGAAGGCTTAGGCACGTTGCAGTGTCAGATGTTCCCTGGTGCTTTGGGAAGCTGAGTCCCGGGGAGCAGGTTGTGGTTGTTGCTTGTCGGGTGAGGAGTGTTCCTTTGGGAGTGTCCTTTCCTCCCTCCTCTGCCTGTGGCAGAGCCCTGTGTGGGCTGGGTCAGTCTCCTGTGTCCCTGAGGGAGGTACAAGAGACCCCAGGGAGACCCCAGAGAGTACAAGAGTGCCCAGGGTTGGGCACTGCTGCGCTCAGGGGTGGGTGCCAGGTCAGACAGCTGTGTAACCCACACACGTGGTCATGCTGCCCTGAGGAGTTCCTGCCTCCTGTCTGAGGGCTGCTCTTTTGCCTTCCCTAACTGGTGAACTTGCCATGTTTTCCAGTAGCAGAGTCTGGATTCCAGTAGCAGAGTCACTGGGATTTGCTGGAGGATGGTGCCATCCACCTTGAACCTTTTTTGGTGGTGCACATCAACAGGACAAGGAGCAGTGGCCATAGACTAAACCACAATAACTTCCCCTCTTACATGAGGAGGAATTTCTTAATGCTGAGAGTGGCAGAGCCCAGGAAGAGCTGCCCAGAGAGGTTGTGGAGTCTCCCTCCTTGGAGACATTCCAAACACACCTGGACATGTTCCTGTGTCACCTGCTCTGGGTGACCCTCCCCTGGCAGGAGGTTTGGACTGCAGAGATCCCTTCCTAAGCCAAGGATTCTGTGAATCTTTGCAGAAAACCCTGCAAAGGCACAGATCTAGGGAGAGGTGATGTGAGTCTCTTTGCTGTCATGAGCACTCCCTTGGGGTGCAGGCTGGCGTGGTGACTTCACAGACCTGACACTGATATTGAGAAACCCATTTATAGTTAAAACTTCCTTTCCTCCTGCACCTAACTGCAGCTTTAGAAGGAAAAAGCAGTAGTTGTTTCTGCATCCTGGCTGATGGAGAAAGGGCTCTGCTTAGCTCGTGTCTGCCAGCAGCTGTGCACAAGATACAGTCCCTGAGCAGGGCTAGAGGGAGCCATCCAAACTCTGCCAGAGGTGGATGATGATGGAGAGGGGTTGAGATTTTTGTGATGGCAACGATTTGCCCTCAGTTCTTTTGTCTGACCACTCTGATGAAGTGAGATCATTTATTTATGATCAATACAAGGCAAATATCTTCAGTCCTTGTGAAGAGCTGGTGATGCATTTCAGCCTGTCTAAAGCTGGGGATTTATGATGATTTCAATGCCATGTCTGGATCGTTTGAATTTAAAAAGTGAGGTTTTCTCCAGTGTAGCCTGAATTGGCTCTTTTCAGCTTGAGGTCCTTGCTGGCTGACTCTGGCATGATGCAGTGCTGTGAGAGTGATGTTTTTGTTTAGATCAGGAGTGGAAGCAGAGTTGCTTCATCAGATGGAGTTGTGCTCAGGGTAATAATCTGTGCTCAGCTGGACCACGTACTCCTGTCCCAGCATTGCTGCCTTGTGCTGTGGCTCTTATCCATGTCCCTGTGTCCTGTGTGAGATGGGCACTGTGGCTTCCTTACAGCTCAGCAAATTGCTGTCTCATCTAGCTGGGAGCATGGAGCAGCCTGGATGAGCCAGTGGGATTTGCTGCTCCTCTTACACAGAGCAGGAGGTGAATTGGGAACACCAGGGAGGGGCAAGCACCCAGCTGTGCCTTCAGGACAGTCGTGTCAAGCAGCTGGTTCCTGGCAATGCTAGGGATGAGCTGTGGGAAGGTTTCTGCTGTCAGAGTGAGCAGGGACTGATGACAACACACAACCAGTCTTGATTTAATGGTGTCTTTGTGCTGGGCTGTGCATCCCAGAGACAGAAACTGCAAACCCTGCTGTGGTTTATTTGACAGTTGCTGATTGTGCTTGTACACCAAGGCTTGTTGTGTGTTGGTTTGTTCTAGAATATGAGTTGTAGAGCAGATTTCTGGTAGGTGTTACTTTTGAGACAGGACAGTTGGCCAGCCAGAGCTCTGTCATGTTTTCCTTCAGTTCCTTCCCCCTGCTCTTTTCCCTCTCTTGTAGTCCATACTCAAAAAAGGGACTTTCTTAGCTTTCTGTCAGGGTGAGGACTGACTCTCCAGGACATGTTCTTCTCTGCTCTGAAGAACAAGAGGGGAGGCTACAGTCAGTCCTGCAAGGGTTTGGGGTTTTTTCCCTGTAAACCCAGGATTTAACTGAAGATATGGGAGCTTTCTAAAACCTCTTAGGAACCTCTGCACCTCTGCAGGGCTTTGGGTTGTATGTGAGACTTTCTAAGCTGATTTTGTGCTTGACCACCTCAAATGGTGGCTGCTGTCTGCATCCAAACCTGATCTTGTTCACCATGATCAAGAGAAAGTCTTTTGAGACTGGTAAAAGTCTAAATCTTTCACTTTGCTGGGCTTGTGCACTGAAGAGAAGTTGCTTTACAAGATTTCAGTGCACGAGGTCTCTTCACTCTGCTTCCTGAGAGGGGTGCCTGGGGCAAGTGGAGCTCCCCAGCTCCTGGGTGAGCCAGAGCACCTGGAACAGAGAGATCTTGGCAAGTGCCAGGAGGGAGCTGTGGAAGAAGTGGCTATGTTTGAACTCCTCCAAAGGCAGGGGAAGGGAAGCTGGAGGGCAGAGGGACCTGAGCAGGAGGTAGGAGCAGCAGGAACCTCATGAAGTTGAACGATGCAAGGTTGTGCAGGTGGGACAAACATCCCTGCACACAGGAATGTGCAGCCTGGGGCTGGCTGGGCAGCAGCTCTGCAAGAAAGGGTCTGGTTTCCATGGATAATAAACGAGTTCCCAGGGCACCTTTGCAGCAATGAAGGCAAACAGGGCAGAGTTAGGAAGCTGTAGTCACAGTGTTGAGTGTTCAGCCCCTCTGCAGAAGTGTCCCACTCTGGGCACACGGTTCTGGAAGGATCTCAGCAAACTGGGGAAGTGTTGCAGAGAGCCATCAGGATGTTGGAGAGCTGGAGCCTGTCATGCAGGAGGAGTGGCTGTGGGAATTGGGCTTGTTCTGGCTCGGGGAAGAGAAGGTGGAGGAGCAAGGGTCTGAAGCCTCTCACTGCCTCTGGTGGGGCTGTAGTGAAGACAGAGACAAGTGCTTCTGAGGTGTGTCAGTGACAGGAGTGGGGCTACAGCCACAGTTGGCCAGAGGAGAGTTTTGAATTGAACATGAAAGGCCAGGTTGGATGGAGCTCTAAGCAATCTGGTTTAGTGCAACGTGGCCCTGCCAGCAGCAGGGCATTGGACATAGGTGGGCTTTAAGGTCCCTTCCAACCCAACCCATTCCAGGATTCTATGAGGAAAAGTCTCCACCACACAGGAATAATTTAAATTGCATGTGCTCAGAGGGGCTGTGAAGTCTCTGCCCACAGTATCAAAACTCAATGGATGAGACCCTGAACAACCTGCCTGAAGTCTGAACTTGGTCCTGCTTTGAGTAGGGGTTGGCTTAGAGACCTCCTGGGGATCCTCCTGACTGAAATGGCCTGTAGCACTCTTGGGGCTGTCATTGTGTGCCAAAGTCTGTCCTTCTGCTGAAATCCCCTGTGGCAATTTCCTCTGTACAGTGACATGGCTGGGATGTGGGAAGTTAGCCAGGCAGGGAGTGTGTGACTTACAAATCACATCATGGAATCATTGAAGAGTTTTGGTTGGAAGGAATCTACAAAGGTCCTCCTTAACTCCTTGTCTGAACATTAAGAGCAGTGGAATAACTGGTGGTATCTCTGCAATGTTTGGGGGGGTTATTATTTGAATAATGAAATATTTTAACATCGCTCATAACTTGAAGCTCGTGCATTTTGATGTGCTGCTTTTGATACTGAATGTTTAAGTTACATGAAAGTATAAAAGCATAGTTTTAAAGTTGGAATTTCAAGTAACTCTCATTTTCTCTTTTTAAGGTCAATGAGTGGTCCTTGAAGATAAGGAAAGAAATGAGAGTGATTGATAGACAGATCAGAGGTTTGTACTTTTTGTTTTTACTCTCCCTGTGTGCCTTCAAGTTGGTTTTTTTTTTTTTTTTTTTTTTGCTTTAATTGAGGCAGGCTGTGAAATTTAATAACCTGGAGTAGTCTAGCACATTTGGAATAAAGGAATATGAATGTGATCCTGGGGCCAGACTTAGTCTGTGTTACAAAATGGTGTCATGTGAAGTTATCCAAGTAAAATTTTCAAAAGAACATGAATATTTCATGCTGCCAGTAAGGCATAATGCTCTTAAATCCCCTTGGATAACATGCATCAGACTTCTTATCCAGAATTTCACCCACATTGATTTAATGAGTAGTGTGAGTGTGATATATAATTGCACATGTAGACAGTTCCACTGACATGTACTGGTGTGAAGGGGCACATGCCAAGCCAAAGTAGCTTGCTGTCAGCTTGGAAAAATTACAAACAAAAGAGAGGAAGCGGGGAAAAAAGTATTTTCTCAGTGGGTGTGTGTTTTGCTATTAAATAATGAGCATTACACTGTTGAATGTGGCTTGAAAAGCAGAGGAGTTGCTTAATATTGCACTGCTGTTAGTTCAGAATTTGCCTGCCTTCCCTGAGCCTGAAAATAGGTTTGGACCTAGGTTTTGTTTTCCTCTTCTTTGTCTGCTGCCCTGTCCCTGGGATTTGTCCATGGGAGGTGCTGGTGGAGGATATTTTGTTCAGCATCTGGTTGCTGGGCACATGCCTGTTTGGAGTGAGGCCTTGAGGAGCATCCTGGGTTCCCCCTGTTCCCCAGCCCTGTGCCTGTGGCAGGGTTGGCTCTCTCCCTCTTGTAGACTTGCATGAGTTGGTTGGAGAAGGTTGCTTGTGCAGTACAAAGTCTGTCCTTGTCTCCAGTGTGAGGAACAGAGTTTATGCCTTTCCTAGGAAAACTGATACACAGGGATGTGTGAATTCTTTTACTTTCTCCAGGGCACTTTGTGTGGCTGTATCAGACACAGAGGAACTGCAACTCTGATCTTACTAGCAAAATATGTTTTAGAGGTGGTGGGTTTCTCTTTTTACATGCCATAATACTTTTAATGGCCTGTACAGGTACTGTGTTCCATGGTAGTGTGATATTTTGGTGTGGATGCAAATCTAATTATTTTAGCAGCTCTAAACTTGTCTGTGTTTCAGAGTCCTACATTCAAGGAAATACAGTTCAGCACTAACCACCAACCATCTGCTATATTGATAATTCCCTTTAAAATTAAGTGCACATTATCTTTGTGCCAGGGTTTCACATTTTACCAGGTGTCACCTATGGAAGTACATGGTTCTGCTGGACACTTCCCAGGCTAGCAGGCTGCTCCTGGGGGATGACAGCCAAATGCCACTGAAGGTTTCCCCAAAAATTACCCACTGTAGTTGGATTCTGCCATTCTTTCTTGTTTCAGCTGAGCCTTACACAGGAAATCACTGCAATCTCTTAAGTAAGGGTGCTGAGCTGGAACCTGTCTCAGTTTCTTTGGGGGAGGCTGTGCTAGATGTGTTTGAACAAGGCAACACTGCATGCACCTGGGATGAACTGAGTGGGCTTGGATCACTTGAACACTTGGCTGTCCCAGTCAGCACAGTTACTAAAATAGCAACACATTCTTTGAAACAATCTGTTGTTGGACTCTTGCTGCTCTAGTGATTTCTCTTTGGGGTAGGTTGTTTCTCAGGGCTCAGAAGGTTTGGAGAAATGAAAGGTATCCTTGTTACTTCAGAACTGAATTTTTTGAGTTGATAGAGTTGGAGCAATACAGTAACTTTGTGTTTTGCTGAGCTTGTGAGTCCCTCTTGCAGGTGCTTTGTACCCCTTGTGCTTGATAGTGCTGCACAGGGACTGGGGAAGAGACTTTGGCTCCCTTGAGGAGTCAGAGCTGGCACTGCCCTTCAAAGATGGAGCTGATTGTTCTTGCATACTTGTGCCACTGTTCTCACACTCAGCAGTTCATCCAGTGAAAGCATTCACTCGGCTGCGAGCTGCCCTGCCCCAGCCTGGGTGTACTAACACAGTACTCGTGGTTGTTTTCAGCCTGACAAAGTGAATGTTGTAATCCCTCAGTACTGCTGGAGTTCTTTTGGTGCTTTCTGTTTCCTGCTGGAGCACTTCAGCTCTTTCTTGCCTGGGACTCATCTCAGTCCCCTGTCTGACATACAAATGTCAAGTTTGTGGTGTTTCTAAAAATAATAGTGGGAAAGCAGCAAAAGTATGTTTTCCTGATTATGATCCTACAGCTTTCTGCCAGTCCTTTAAGGTAACACCTCAGTGAATGATACTGAGAGAATTACTGGTCTTGAGTACAGGGTTCATTAACTCCCACCTGAGAAGCTGTGTTGAAGTCTCCAAGTTGGCCTGTGCCAGAAAGTGTGTGTTGATGCCTTTGTTTTTGTAAAAGGGCAGCTTCTAATTCTTCCAATGTATAACTTGGTCTGGCATAAATCAAGAAAACTCAAAGCTAAATCTGATTTCTCTATTTACTTTAGGATAATTTTTCTTGTGGTCTCTGAGATCCACATTTCACCAGTGGCTAATTTATTGCTGAGTCTGGAAGAGAAAGGAAGATATTGTCCCTGCTTGCTCTTGCATTTTTTACTTTGGGTTTTTTGGAGTACCTGGCTCCTGCTGTTCACAGCCAGTGTTACCTGGCAAGGCAGAACTGTGAACAGCCACATCAGATTTGCTGGAGAAACCAATAGTATTTGAGAAGGCCTTTTTAGTGTTTAATAGTTCAAATCCAACCAACTCTTTGGTGCTCATGCTTAGTTCAGTGTTCCCACTTAAGCACACTCTTCAAAAATCTGTTTAACAAAGCTGGATGTCAGGAGAGTTTGAAAAGGATATTTTAAGTTAAATGTATATTTTGTGTATATATTACCAGTTTAATAGTCAGGAAGTTATTTGGAAGTTGCAAGTCAAGTCATCCTCTCAGAGTTCTTTGTTCTTACAGGACCTTGTTTTGCTTTGTAAGCTCTTCGTCAGCTCAGCATCATGGACTAATATTCTCAGACAGTCCTTTAGAGTACTCTTGACTGCAAAGGAAATTACAGAGCTGGATGTTCAGTAATGAGAATTTTCCTATTAAGATTTAGCTGAATTAATCAGCTGACATGTAAATCTACCTAGAACAAAGTCTTTGAGTAACAGAGGGAATCTGAAACCAAGCAGAAACAATTCTTTGCGTTGGAAACACACCCCAACAAATGACTGATTTCTCTTCTATATCCTTAGGAGTTTGTCACTTTTTGCTGTGGTTTTTGTACTGCAGATATCCAGAGGGAAGAGGAGAAGGTGAAGAGGTCAATAAAGGATGCTGCCAAGAAGAATCAGAGGGATGTGTGTGTGATCTTGGCGAAGGAGCTGATCCGCTCTCGGAGGGCCGTAAGCAAACTCTATGCATCCAAAGCTCACATGAACTCTGTTCTCATGGGGATGAAGAACCAGCTTGGTAAGAACAGATTCTGGGCCCAGGCACAATGACTGCTCTGACAGTACAAGTGAGGTCTGAGGTTTCCTTGTCCAGAACCAAAATCAAATGCAGGCAGAGCTTGAGTGTGGGAGCAGCCGTGCTCCTGTGAAAAGCAGCTGATTCCAGTGGGTTTCAGGAGCCTGGGAGAATCATCCCAGAGCAGGCCTAGAACTGTGAGGCTGCTGAAGTTCTGCCCCCTGATCCCAGCAGGCACGTGCACCCACACTCTCAGAGCAGAGTCTTTGCCACCACCCCATAAACACACACAGCTTTCACACGTGTATGAACAGCTCCGTCCTGCTCAGCTCATGAGGGCTGAGGTCCACTGGTAGACATGTACAGTAGGTTGTTCCAGGAGCTGCTCTCAGATCCTCTGTCTAAGCTGGCCAAGTATCTGGTACCTGGCCCCAGATCTCCTGCTCTGCCTGAGCAGCAGCTCAGGTCCTGCCCCTGAGGTGTGTGTGTTCCCTGATCCGCTTCAATCCTTCCCCAAACTACTGTTGGTTGTTCCCTTAAGATTGTTACATTCCTGTAATCCCCTTAAAAGATCTACTGTAAGTTTTCCCCTTGTCCAAACACTCTCTTTTCCCCTACATCCCTGTAAGGTGTCCTGTATCCCTGTAGGCAGTAACCCCCCTCAGTCTGCACGATGTTCTGAGGCTGGATGGGTGCCCCAGCCAGGGCTCTGAAGTAGGCAGGGAGCTCCCAGTTTTCTTGGGGTTCCTGCCCCTCATTGTTCTCTGCATCCATGCTGGTTCCTTGTTTCCTGTGATGAGCTACTCAGCAGATGATCTCACACCTCTCCTCAGAGCCTGAGGGTTCCAGTAATGTGAGAATCACATGCTCTGAAATTGAACTCACAGCAATTTGGGGCACATTCTTAATGTGCATTTCTAAACAGTCTGAATGCATTCCTAAAATCCCTGTATGCTGGTGGATGGAGCCTGTGTCACTGATTTTGACAGGACCTGTCACAGGAGTAGAATTCTCTTCATCTTGTAGATGATTGCCTTCTTAGAAAGAGTCTGGGGGCATTTACCAGTGCCTACATGGGGATGGGGAAGCTGTGTTTGATTTCTTAGTGTGGGTGAATCCTTTTGCCTCTTGGCTTAACACCCATGCTCTGTAAACCCTCCCTGGTCCTTTGTGTTCCTCCAGCACCAGCATATTTCCCTCTTTCCTTATCCACATCAGAAATGTGTTGTGATACACTTCCTGCAGTGTTTTCCACAGCTGGAAACAGTCCAGCCCGTAACAAGCAGAGCAGAAAGCTTTAAAAACAGGAGAAGACTGGGTGGAAGTCAACCTGCTGCTGAAATGTCAAAGCATTTCCCCCACCCTTGCATCATCCAAGTAAATTTTAATGTTTGATGAGTGATAAAACAGGAAGTCACACTGTGAACCTTAAGTGTAATTTTATGATGGTTCAAATATGGCTCCCCATGCATCTCACTCAGGAAAGGAAAATAGGACCATTCTTGCACCTTAAGGTGTTCTTTAAAAGGAAAAACTCAAAACAGCCTTCTCCTAATTACCAGTGCCAGCCTCTTCATCTTCTTGGGAATGTTCTGTTAGATAGGAAATATGAAGGAATCTAAAATTCAGTCTGTAGTAACTTGTGAAATGACCACTCAACACAAGGTTTTTCTTAGTTGGTTACAAGTGTAGGGCTGTTAAAAGAAATTATTAAAATGAAAAATAATATGTGCTGTACCTTCATTTTGCTTCGTTAAGGAGTGACCATTTTATATACAAACAGGTAAGTTCTCTGTGTCCAGGAAGCTGCAAATTTAGATGGCAGAATTCAAAAAACTTCAAAGTACCCTAAATTACTGCTTTTTGATCTTGGTATATCAGTACATATGAGGAAAGCATATAAGTTAAAAGAGTATTGTTAAATTCAGTTTAAACAAGCTTTTTTTTTTTTTTTTTTCTTTTTTTTTTTTTCAGTTTAAACAAGCTTTTTTTTTTTTTTTTTTTTTCTTTTTTTTTTTAATTTGCTCTTTGCTGTGAAATGATGGCAGCAGAACTTCTGCCAGGCTTCGTTTCTGGTACCTGGTGTGAGGCAGGAGATCCCTGGTATCAGCAGTCACTGCTGAAGCCCTCAGCAGCACCTCTGGCTGCTGAGGAGCCAAGCAGGAGCACCTGTCTCCCTGTCTCTAATGAACTGGGTGCAGGTGGGTTGAAATCTCTCTGCAGACCACCTGGGTTCTTCAAAGAATTTATACAAAGCTACAGGACCAGTAGCTTTGCTATAAATGTGACTTTTCCAATGTATAAGTTGGGCTCTTCCAGGAATTTAGTCAAGAATGAAGAAGTGCAATGCCCATTTATTTTTTAAATTGAATTGCCAAAATGTAAACAAATTTTCATGTAGAGAGGATATAATTGCTCTGCTTTCAGCAGTGCATGGGTTGTTCAAACTGTTTTGTGCCTCTCCTTCACAGCTGTTCTCAGAGTAGCAGGTTCATTGCAGAAGAGCACAGAAGTCATGAAAGCTATGCAAAATCTAGTAAAAATCCCAGAAATCCAAGCAACCATGAGGGACTTGTCCAAAGAGATGATGAAGGTAAGATCTGGCACACAAATCAGGCTTGGGTGAACATGATGTGGTTGTTACTGGGCTGTGCAGTCTCTTGGGTGGCCCCTGTGTCACAGGGCTGGTGTGAGCTCAGGACATTCTTGACTCTGTGGCCAGTCTGATACTGGAGACACAAAGAGTTCTAAATCTAACAGCAAAAAGCTATTAGAACAACATTCCTAATAATTTTGAGTCAAAATTGGGAAGATATGGGGAATTTATTTGCCATAGACATGTTGAAAGAAACAACAATTTTCAGGCATTTATATACACTATAACAGCCAAGTTTTTTTAATAGACACTTCTAAGAATCTATCCAATTTATTGCATCGTGATAGAGGTGTTTTGTTTCTTTTAATTACTACCAGAACATCTCATCTGTCTTTGTTTAATGGATAACCTGAGTTTTACCCAGCTAACAGTGCTTTATTAAATTTGCTGTCCTGCTTAGACAATTACTATTGATTAAGTTTTCTGGGAGGTACCAGCCTATGAAGTGGCTCCCTTGCTACCCCTGCAATGTATTAATCAGGTTTTCTGGGATGTGTAGGCTTTTGACTCCTTACTCCCTCAAGATACCATTCTTGTTCTATGACATCTGATTCATCTCTAGTTACATGATAACCATTAAACAATTCTTTATTGGATTTTGTGCTTCAACTATAGATTGTCTGAGGGGTATGGCCCCGTGGAGTTCCTTTCTGCAGGTTCAGTGAGGTAATTTTGCAGGGTTTTCTAGTGACACTCAGCCAACACAGATCTAAACCAAAACCTGCCAAAATAACACAATCAAACATTCTTTAGTTAATTAATGTAGTTCATTACAAAATTTTTAAAGAATCACAGAACTCCTGGCTAATTCAGATATACTGAATATCTGTCACTGGTTTAAAGCTTCTAGCTCAGTGTCTCCATGTGATGGGAGTGCTCTGATTGAAAGTATACTAGGTCTCTGTTATGACTGTTACATTTTCAAGTACCAAAGTTGTTTTGTTTTTTCCCTTCTTACCACTCTAGAATTTAGTTTAGTTCAAATAAGTTTATTTCTAAATAATTTTACCATTGTGCACCAGCATGGTTTGGCCATATCTAGGTTTCAGGGCCTGCAAAGGAATGTTTTCAAATGCAGATAGAAAAAAAAAACAAACCCAAGCTGTGTCAAAGAGCAGTTTTACAGTGTGCTATCCAATTCATGCTGCATGACTGAAATTTACACTTGTATTTCACATGCTTGGAGCAGGTGGTGTTCTTGGTTTAGATGTGCAACAACAATAAATAACCACAGAATGGTAGAATGGTTTGGGTTGGAAAGGAACTTAAAGGCCATGTGATTCCAGCCCCCCTGCCAGGGACAGGGACATCTGCCACTAGACCAGGCTGCTCAGAGCCCATCCAGCCTGGCTGGGAGCACTTCCAGGGATGGGGCATCCACAGCTTCTCTGAGGAACCTGTTCCAGTGCCTCACCACCCTCACAGGGAAGAATTTCTTCCTAATATCTAATAAAAATCTCTCCTCTCTTAGTTTAAATAACTTGAGGTTTTCAAAGTGAGAACAGGTGCCTTTCATCCTCAGTTTTCTTCCTGCTTTTCCTATGCACCAGTAGCAGAGATGTGTGCTCACTCTGAGGGCAGGTGTGTCAGCCACCCTCCTGCAACAGCCTCAGTCTGGAGCAGGGGGGTGTCACATGCCTGGATAGGCATAACCTCATCTCCCAAGTAGAAATGTGTCTTCTTACTCTGCTGTTTATTTCTGCCAGGCTGGAATTATAGAGGAAATGCTGGAGGACACCTTTGAAGGCCTGGAGGATCAGGAGGAGATGGAAGAGGAAGCTGAGGCAGAAATCGACAAAATCCTTTTTGAAATTACAGCAGGTGAGTTTGTGGGTGCTGCTGAGAGCCAAGTCCCTGCTCTGTTCAGTAAGATGCAGCAACTGAAATCTTCATCTATTTTGCACTCTCTCAGTGGCATCTCTTCCTTTGGTGACGGACAGAGAGCTCTGACAAACTGGTTTCTTAGGGAGTACTGGCTGAGAAGGCCAGGGGGCTCAGCAGGGCAGAGCTAATATCCATCAGCTGCTGTCTGTGCGGTTATGTAATTGAGGCTCTAACAGATCTGTGTTTGGCTGTGCAGTGAATCCTCTCAACAAGGTGAAACTTACGTGAGAGACTGTGTATTGTTACTAATGAAAACAAGAAATAAACCCTGCTGCGCTGCCTTGAGTCATAGGCTGTGTTGTGAGTCCTGGCAGTAACATGCTGTGTCTTGTTTGAGGGGAAAAATCCCAAAACAAACACAAAAACCCTCTTAAAACCACAACTTCTGCCTTCCAGCTCATGAAGTAATGATTGACTGGTTCAGTTATTTGGCTTGGAGAATGCTTAGAATGCTCATTTCACCTGGATTGCTTGTGATGTGGTGTGACAAAACCAAGTTCCAGGGCTGCATTGGGCTGTACCACAGTGTAAACCCTGCTGGCACCTCATGCCCTGTGCCTGGCACATTGCCCTATTCTTTCTCATATCCTAATTTGCTTTTTCCATCCTGGTTGCTGGCTGGAGCAGCTCCCCTCCCCTGAGCAGGCAGGGGGAGCTCCCGGGCAGGCAGCAGGGCTTGTGGGGAGCTGGGAGCCTCCTCCTGGAAGGGAAGGAGCACAAAGGTCAGAGCTGGCAGGGCAGTGCTGCTGGGCAGCCCGGGCTGGCCCTGGCACAGCTCAGGGCTGTGACCTCCGTAGGAAAGGACTGGTTGGGTTATTTTAGATGTCCTCAAAAACCACTAATTACTAACTGAAGGCCTGACAGTTGCTAATGAGCCTGTTTGTTGTTGCAGGGGCCTTGGGTAAAGCACCCAGTAAAGTCACAGATGCTCTGCCAGAGCCTGAGCCCATGGGAGCAGCAGCTGCTGCTGCTGTGGATGAGGAGGAGGACATCGAGGCGATGCAGTCACGGTTGGCCACCCTGCGGAGCTAGGGCCAGGATGGATGTGTACAGTTGGCTTGATTTTATTCTGTCCTACCTTTAAAATGCAAAACTTAATGTATTCTCACTTATGTAATATATATATATTTTTTTTCTTCCTGAGGATTTTTTTCTCCAAGACACTACTGTAATATACTTCATTGGGGAGTGCAGTCTCTTCCAGTTTTCTGTTCAGCCCAGGTTGCCTGTGGTGACATGGCAAGGGTGGTATAATGTTATGTATTTTTAGACAAAGTCCTGAAATAATTCTCATCTTCAAGCAGCATTTCTCCTTAACAGGCACTTTGGTTTAATCTGCTACCAAAAACCTCCAGCACTGTGTCAGATCTGTGTTTTCCTGAATCAATACAAAATTTATTAAAGCTGCTTCTAACAGTCACTGCCATAGAGCAGTTTAGTTTGCATCACTTTGGCCTCTTTCACAAACAATACCCACCTCTAACCCCTCCCTTTTAGTTTTGTAACACCTTGCTTTAGCACATTTAGGGCTTTCACTGCATAAAGAGAAGTTTTCAGTCTGTTCCAGCTCTGTATGATCACAGGAGAGCCTGTCTTAGCCAAGGCCGTGGCCCAGTGAGGGCAGTTGGCAGCGATGGGAGGGGGTCCCTGACTCACCAGGCTCTTGGCAAAGCTTCCCCCGACTCTGTGGCCATGCCAAGGCCTCTCTGCTGCTCCAATGGCACAGTTCAGGGTCAAAGGAGAGCTGTCTCCTCCCAAGGAAAAGCTTCAGGCAAAACAGATGTCATGCCTCACAAAAGGCTGTTTACAAACCAAAAAAACTGACCCAAACCCATCACTGCCACAGCACCTCCTCGACAAAGGCCAGAGCTCTTCCTTTTAAGGAAGACTTACCCAAAGAAAGCCAAGTCTCTAAAGAATTGTATCCCAACAGCAAAGGTAGAAAAACACAAGGTACACCGATAGCTAGATGGAGTTCAACACCTCCCAGTATTAGCCATAAAAGCAGGGCAGGGGGGCAAACACGGTTCACCTTTGTGCTGTGGGAGGCCAAGCATCCCCAGGGCTTCAGGGCTGTGCAATTCAAGTGTTCATCTCCACCCCAAAGCAACAAAAACAAGCAAGAGGGACAGTTTGTTTCTTGTGGTCTTAAAAATCCAGAAAGGACAGATCAGAAACAAAAGTGGATGAGAGCTGCAATAAAACAAGATTGAACAACAGCACAGTGGTAAGAGCTCAAAATCCAATTTCAACAATGAGTCTTTTCAGATCTGTGTGCACTCATGAGGGTGTGTAAGACCAGTGTGACTCAGCTCCCTGCCCACAAATACTCCAGCTGGCTCCAAGGAAAGCAATTAACCTGCTTTATGTCATCTACTTCAACTTGATAGTTAAAGGGAGAACATTCAGGTGAGTGTTGTTTTTAAGCATACTTGACAAGTTCAAGCACAAAATGCCAAATCAAGGCACCTGAAGTGACTAGAACAAATTATTTACTGTCAAGAGGTGTCAGCAAGCAAAGGTGGAGGAAAGCTCTCACTGAGTACACTGAAGGGCTGTTGTGTAGGCAAACGTTCTCTAAGTCAACTTTGCTTAACTCTTGCAAGAGCCTCCTGCTCCCTGCACCTCTCTGCAGCCTGGCCTTGCTCCTGAGGGAGCAGAGGAAGTGTCTCTGAAGAGGAATCCTGGCACCCAAGACAGGCTCAACAGCTGATGCTGATCACAAACAGCAGGTCAAGTACTACAGGGAGAGGAATTTGCAGAGTTCAATTTGTTGCATGAGCCCAGAAAAGTGAACTTTGAGGTTTCCTTTCCTGCCTGGCTGTTCCCAACAGCCATCCTGCAATTTTCAGTGCTGGAAAGGAACTGAAAGGTTTTTGTCTCAGGGTATCTCATCAAATGAGAGATTCACTTTTCCATTCATAACCTCTCTTCCTGTTACAAGTTTTACAATGTTTTCAGTGTTTCTCCAAATAACCCTGAGTTCTGTCAACCATTTCAGACAGAAGCTGCAAAGCTCATGTGATACAGACCACAGCACTGGCAGTAGTAGTCTGTCAGCTGTCATGCTTGGGTTAAACAAAAATAACTAAACAGGGCTGCTGCTAAATTCCATACCCTTCAAATACTTCAAAAAAACAGTATGAACCATTTATGATACACAGTTTTCTTTTGCATTTCAAAGTACTGCATCAAACTAATTACATTTTAAATAGTCAATTGAAGACAGGCAAGGAACAGTATCTGAAATAGAAGAATTTTTTATGTAACCATTCAGTGTTAAAAACAAGAGAATCAAACATCAGTTCAAATTAAAGAGCAGTTTTGAACAGAAGACATTTGATTAAAAGTTTCTTTTAACATTTAGAAATTTAAATACATTTACCTAAAGATGGATAACTCCCATCTCTATGTTACTATACAATAGCTTAAAGCTACTTTTAAATGCTAGTTCTATGTTAATGTGAAATTCCAGAACTGCATTCTTAACTTTTTATGTAAATTGGTTATTAAACTGAGCCATTCCATACTTCCTCCCACCCCAAAATAAATTTTAAAAATTGAAGCTTTACAATGCCTTGAATAATATTTTTCAAATGAATATTTTGGAATAGTTCCCAACAGTTCTATAGGAGGTATTTTGTACAGTTTGGAGAGAAACTCCGTATAAAGTTCTATTGCAACTGAGCATTCACAGTATGCCACAGTTCATACATATTACTACATATACATATCAGGTTTGTAAACATTGGAAGAATACACAGAACATAGTACCACGATCCTCTGGTACTGCTGAAAGGAAGATGAGGTAACATTCATATAATCTCAAAGTCCACAGAGGTCCTGACTGAGTAGGTAAAACAGCTGCCAACGCTTCTGTTTCATAGTGTGTGGTTAAGGCGCTCTCCGTCACGGTCTGCTAAGGCTGGATTCGTTAGCTCTCAGTATCCCAACTGCATCTTTCACAGCGTGATATATGACATTCTTCACCTGCAGGAGCAAAGGAAAAGGTGCTTGGTTTTACAAGCAGACATTTTTGCAACTTTCCCACTTGCCCTCACCCTGTGCAGGTCAGTTCATGCAAATCACATGCAAATCACAAACTTGGGATAACGTCTGTTTTGTTTTAGTGGGAGTTTTTTGTGAAGGATCAAGAGCACTGAGCATTAGAAAGTTACCTGCAATTTATCTTCATGGTTCGTATGCGTATGTGACAGATATCTAAATTCCTGAGTGAGCCAGAAGCAGTGTTTGACATGCTCTGGGGATACAAAGTCTTCTGCAACTTTAATACAACTGTACAAATTATGAACCTGGAGAGAACAAACAAACATTAGGCACGTGCTGGAAGGACTGCCCAAGCAGTCAGGCCATCCCATGTCCCCGGTGCTTGCCTGGTGTGGAGCTCCTGCTGGGATGAAAACTACATCTCCTAGAAACTGTACAATAGCCCAGCCTTGAACTCCGTACTCCTGATGGAGGCGTCTCCTCAGCGATCGGTCCAGGTACCAACTCTGATCATGGATGGGATCGTGATCTACAGGGTTCTCTTGGCCTTGTTCCTCTGCAACCTGGGAAAGTCACAAGAGGCATTTTAACACACCAGTCTGACTGGACAGTCGAGTTCTATCTGTGGAATTCCATACAGTTGTGTGCCAGAAGGACTTGTACCATGTGTTTGGTAGGAGAGTTACACGATGAGAGTTTGGATCTTTACTCAGACCTTTGTCAAGGTTTCAGCATTCCTCAGGTCCCACTGGCTTCACAGACACATTGCAAATGTGGAGATGGAAAATGCAAGTAATCCCAACTGACAGTGGCAAGTGAAGCAACTCATGTTCACACTGGGAACCACTGTCCTACATGGAACCAATGTTCTGACACTACTAAAGCTGGAGAGGGACTGTGGAGAAGGGTGTGAGGTGACAGGACAAGGGGCAATGGCTTTAAACTGAAGGAGAGTAGGTTCAGATTAGAAGAAATTAGGGAGACATTCTTTCCTGTGAGGGCAGTGTGGCACTGGCACAGGTTGCCCAGAGAAGCTGTGGCTGCCCCATCCTTGGAAGTGTTCCAGGCCAGGTTGGACAGGGCTCTCAGCAACCTGGTCTAGGGAAAGGTGTCCCTGCCCATCACAGGGGGTTGGAATGAGATGGTCTTGAAGCTCACTTCCAACCCCAACCATTCTGAGATTCTCTGACTCCATAGCCTGTGACTGGAAGACAGCAGCAAGTGTGGAATTCAGCAGGTGTCTGCCTTGAGGCCACAGTCTGTGTGCTCACTGACCTGGAGGATGCAAACCAGATTTTCAGGAGAAACAAGACTGGGAGGCACACCAAGCACTTCAGGACAGAAATTTGAGGGTTGTGGGGAGAGAATTTCTGCAAGAAGTTGCTGTATAAATCCAGCTTGCTGCAGCAGCCATTTACACCCAGGACTGTAGCCCAAAAACTCATTTAGGAGGAAATAAACAGCTTGGTTCTACTCCACTAAAAGCTGCTGAAAACGCCACACCTGCCAGCAAGTGTGACACAAGGGGCTGAGGTGTGAGAGACAGATGTTAAGACCCAGTGCTAATGCTTCTCAAATCCAGTATCATGTCTTATCAACTAAGATTTGTTCTTTATTAACATTAAGTGAGTCTATTGCAGCCTTTCCCAGCTTCCACCAAGGAAGCCACAAACCTGACCAGGCCAACAGTTGTTCAGATCATCCCATTTATCCTTTTAAATATCAGCATATTGGCTCTTTCCACTTTTCAAAGAAGTTTCACAATTAAGACCACAAAGAACTCTGGACTGTCTGAAGTAAATTTAAACACTGAAGATTTTCTGGATGTGGTAGCACATCTCTACTTAAACCCTTAACTCCCATGAAAATGTGACACAAAATACCTCATGCTTTTCCCTTAATTCAGACCTCACCAAGGCATGGGGGAAAAAAAAGGTAGTAAGAGAGAGAACAAGGAAGAGCATTATGCACCATGTATTGCTCTGGTATTTCTCAAAAACGTCTCACACTCTTCTAAAAATGATCAAACTAAACTGCTTTTCTTTAAATCTACACCAGCTATTGTCTTGTTCACTATGTAACATTACTCATCTATGAGAGGAGTGGGCAGAAGGAATAGCTACATACAAGGTAACTTCAAGCTTGAACTCTCCACCCTTTTCAGGTCCAACAAGACTCATGGCACTGGAGAAGTTTTGTCTTGGGTACAACTCAAGCTATTTGTTTCCACAGCAACTGGGATATGAAGGAGGAGAAAAACCCAAGGATAGAGACTTGAAAGCCTGCACAGCCAGAAGATCAGTTTTTAAGATTAACAGCTTACCTTCTTAAGGAACTCCCGGATTTTCTCTGTATCTTTGGCAGCATAAATGTGCCACAGAGCTCCAGGCTTTTCTCGGCTCTCAGTAAAACGCTTAATTGTCAGCTCATCAGAGTCACCATCCTGTATGGTCTTCAGCACTTCTGTGGAGAGGCAACAGGAGCAGTTACACTAAAGGATCTTCCCTCCAGCCACAGACATCCCCCCCAGACACCACTAAGACTTCACCTTCTTCTTGATCAGCCTGGCCTTTGGGGATCCCCACGTAAACCATGACATTGGCTGCGTCAGACACATCCAAGTGAAGGTTTGTAGTGCCATATTTTCTGTCCTCTGGTGTTATTAGGCCTGGGGGAGGAATCAAAGAGGGGGAAGAGGAGCAGCAGATCCATTAGTAAGACAAAGAAACGTTACATCACTGTCAGAAGCACTTTCTGAAAAGATTAGAGCAGTTTTACTTCTACCAACAAATGCTTCCAGAACAGCAATGTGCTTTCTACCCAGGACCTTGCTCCATCTTGTGGCTCCCCAAGTGATCTGCTGACAGGCTGATGCAGATCAATCTATCTCTATCTAGCCTGTATGATAGAAGGCAAGTTTAAGTCCTGCAGTTTAGGATAAAGCATTTTCAGAAACAGTCTTGTTTTCACTCTAAACAGCAGCTGATACAGGATTTATTATCTACAATCTCCCTACTGGCCATGATGCTGCTCCATTTTAAGTAACTTTTGAGTGACAGTAGATGGAGAAAAATTGCTCAAGGAGAGATTAAAAGCTAAATGATACAGCTCAAAAAGGAGAACAACAAAAGCAATACAGCCAGAAGCAGCAATACAACAAATACATGTTGCCAGCTACAGGAAAGAGACTGTGGAGCAAGTAGATTGGAAGACTGGGAATAACTGCTATTGGCTTGAAATCACTTGGAAAAAAAAAATGTTTAATACAATAAATCACATCATGCTCTGGACATCACTGATACCTATAGGTGAGCCAAACTTGGGTTCTCTGATCCATGGGATTAATCAAAATGTCTACAACAGCAAGGATTCACATAATCCACAATAAATTTCAGTATGAACAGATGGTCAGTGTGACCTTTAGAGTGAAAAACTCCTTACCATAGGCATTGTACATCTTGGGGCCCAAATCCGGCCGCACAAAATAGTTGGGAAGTCGAGAGGCGAGGTTGAGCTTGCCACCTCTCCTGGTATATTCTGGCAATGGGATATTTTTCATCAAATCATCAAACCTAAGGTAATGCAGCAAAATTTAACATTAGGTACTGATAAAAACAAAAATAGACTAAGACTGAAACAGGTTGCAACTAAAGCTCTCTCCAGTCAAGCAAGTGTAGTCATTCCCTCAGGGGGATTAATGGACACTGTTAAAAGGAACCAAACCAGCAAGGCACAGAAATGCAGCAAGTAAATATAACTGCTCTGGAGTAATGCTATTTCATTGTGTAATCATCTCAAGGAATATCAAATAGCCTAAGTCCAAATACTTAAAAGCATTTGGCCAAAAAGTAAGCTTCAACTGAACTTCAGATTTCAAAGTGATCCAGGCTTTTAGGAGCAGTTTTAGGAGCTCACTTTACTTAGCAACAAATACAATGAACTACATAAAAATTTATGATGAAACTTCAGTATGATTTCCATTTATGTCAGGCATCTCTGAGAACCAGAATTGTTCTGATGTCACCAACTGCTGCTCAAAGCTAAGGCAGGTATCAAAACATGAGCATATTCCTGCAGTCCATTATTTTGGGGTGTACCACAGAAACAACAAACATTTCCTCTGGAAATTCATACCGAGAGGGCATCATGTCTCTAAAATCTTCTCCTGGAGGCCAGTCCTTAAGTTTCAATACCATTGGCTCTCCCTCTTCTGTTCTCAGGCGACCTAATTTGAAATATTAACAAGTCTTAGTTTTTCATAGTAGTGCAACTCTCAATACAAAGATTTAAGATAAAGATTTATCTCAGGTTAAAATTTTTCATTCCACAACTTTTCATGTAGAACTGAAGACATACAAGTTCCTCTGACACCAAAGTAGGGTATCACTCATAACAAATGTGTTACAACAGGAGATGTCAGACAAGCAACCTTTCCTGCTTCCCTGCCTGAGCATTTCCTACAATTGAGCTCAGAAACTGGTTTGTGCTTGAGGCCAAAGGTAGCTGATAAAGCCAAACCCCTTCAAAGATGAAGTAACAAAAATGTGTGAGTCCTACACCTCCAGTTCTTCTTGCTCAAAGTACTAAATTCCCTAAGCTTACAACTGATTTTAACAGTAAAGCAGATCCTTAGATAAGGATGTATAACAAACAAAAAAAGTAGAACTCCAGATGCAATGACAAGTATTAATTCTCCTGGAAAACCTCAAGCTCACCTCCTCTAAATCTATTTTTATACAAAATAACTTCAGTTCCTCAGGACAAAGAAGTATCTTCAAGTCAAAACAGCAAAACCCATTTAAACAGTGAACACCACCCCTAATATGCTCTTCTGTTTAACTCAACTGCAAAAAAAAAAAAACAAAAAAAAAACCACAACCTGGAAGGTGAACCTACTTGCTAGGAAGATCTTAAATTTCCTCAGAATGTTTCCCCAAAAGACTAAAGACAGCAACATACTCCTGAGGGAGAGTACCTCATGGGAATGACAGTTTTTATCTAGTCCACAATCCTACAAGCATAAATGTCTCCAATGTATCCTCACCAAACTCTCCAAGGTGAAGATAAGTGCTTGAATATCTTGTACACTGCTTATGGATCACAAATCTGTGCTAGGGCAGAATTATTGCTGCTGAGTGTTTTACCTACTGGAATAAAGATTTACAGTACTTACTTGAGATATCTTCAAAACCATCCCAGAAATCTCCTACAGTAGCTCCAGTGATGATTTCATTGGTCCTGCAGTTAACCAGATCTACTTCCTGTTGGCCAAATTCCTTCCTGAAGGACTCTGGTTTCCAGAGGTCTGCATTTAACTTGTGATGCACTCCTGAAACCATTACAGGCTAGAATGCAAAAGAATACACTGAAGAATTACTAAGCACCAAAAATTCTAACTACAACAAGGTAATACATAAAATACATTGAATATTTGAATGCAGGCATTTTGCAAACTAAATGCTCAGTATGCTCTACCAGAATTCTGCATTACCATGCATCTGAGCATTTTATTTCCACCTGAGGCAGCTTTTTATACAAAGCCATAACTTCAACTCTGTGTTTAGAAATGGATTTAAACAGTAAAACAGATCCTTAGATAAGGATGTGAAACAACTCATGTCACACATCTGATGAAGGTTTAATGTTGCTGATCACTACAGTGGGTATAGCTGTGCTTCAACTAAAGGATTAAGTACATGAACTGCAAATGGAAAAAGCAGGGAAATGAAAATACCTGGCCCTGCTTCCAGCACTCCCTGAAGACATTCCAATTGCTTTCATTGTTGGGATCCTGAAGACACAGCAGGCGGTTGTCACACAACCAGTAGTGGGGCGTGTCAAAGCCCATTATCGTGGGCTTTATGGTCAGCCCTTGAGGTTTCTTAGGCAAGTCTGTAATGGCTCTGTTCTGCACCAGGGAAGCAAAAATGTCATCAAGGATTTTGGGTGTGCTCTTCAGTCCATTGTCTGTCTGATAAAACACATGAAAGAACAACAACAAAAAAATTAGTGCTCTTTTCTTTTGCCTTATCCTGTAGGCTTTAAAGAAAGTATTTGCCACTGCCAAAAATTTTTACTTGAGATCCAATCATGCAGAGAAACAAACAACTGCCAAACTTTGCTGTATAGAAATGCACCATCATGAAACACCAATGCCATTTCTTACACTTTGTCTACAGAATTCTGGCACAACAATTTCTGCTCTGATTTGGATCTCATCAACGCTACAAAAACCCAGAATATGCAGCAGGGAACAGGACTTGTTTTATATCAAAGAGCAGATATTCAGTTTTAGCAAAGAACTCTAAAGGCCAGTATTTTTCCCCACCACTTTGAAGTCACATCTGTAACATCAGACAAAGCCCAGAAACATCTGAAATGAACCAGTCCACAAAAGAGGTACGGGGAAGACACCACAGAAGTTTTTTCCCCTCCATCTGCAAGTTCATTGGTGCTTCTTGAGTCTACAAGACATGGCAATCAATGCAGCTGCCAGACTCCAGCCTAAGGAAGTTATTCTGCTTAATCCCTTAGTTCCCAGTTCCTCAGCAAGACTTGCTGATAGTACCACAGTGAAACTGAATTAGTCCTTTTACTCAAGATCATTTCCCTTACTGTGACAAGAAAAACTGCCTGTGACAGTTGTTCACAGGTTTAGAACAGAATCTAGGCCTGGGATCAACTCAAACCTGGAGGACAGAATTTTTCCTGTACCTTTCCTGCAGAGGAGTTCAGCAGGTTCCGCAAGAAGCCCGTGTTGTTGTTGCTCACAGGGGTCAATATTGCACTGTTGAATGTCTGCAGGGCTGCAGCTGGCTTGGCTAAGCTAGGCAGTGTCTGGAGAGGTTTACTTTCATTCTTTGAAATTGGTATGAGAAGTTTTTCTGTAATGAAGAAAGGGAAACCATGAGAACACTTTGAAACTGTGAAAATACTTTGAATTATTTTTTTCAAGACAACATCCTCCAACATGCATACATGTATGTACACGTATACATATATATGTAAATCTCCTCCTGGTACAAGCAGATAAAATATTTCTTTCATTTAGTTTCCTTCAATAAACCAACGTTTCTAAAATCCCACATTCTAAAAAAAAAAAAACAAAAAAAAAAACAAAAAAAAAAACCACCCCCTCAAACAACAACAAAAAGTATTCTCAAACTGAATTTTCAAGAATACTTGCATCAATGGAATTTTAATCCAGTCTTTGAAAGAGATTATGCTAACTCTGCCAGGCTTTACTCCAAGCCATTGCCGTGTTCTGTAGACAAGCACTGAACACCCATCCCAGCAAACAGATGACATCACTCTCAGCACAAGATTTGCTGGATCTGACCTATTTTCTTCTGACAAACAGCCACAAAGGGCTTACTCTTCCCTGGTTCTGCACATACCTTTGTTTTCTTTATTCACATTTCCGCTTGTTAGGTTTGAAAACCAATTTAATGAAGGAGAAGTATTTACAGAAGCAGCTTGTTTGCTTCCAAGTGCTGACTTTAGAGGAGGATCGTGTGTAGTGACTTGTGGGCTCAGGACAAAACTGTTGTGTTGAAGGCCAGGCCTGTCCCCAGATGCCAAGTGCTGAAAAAGCAAAGCAACAACTTGTTTAGACACACTCTATGCAAAGGGAATACAAGCAATAACACGTCCAAACTCATCCTTTTAGAAGTAAAATGGTTTGGCCCTTCAAAACGTGATCTCCACAAGAGGTCAGCATTGCAGCTCAGGATCAGGAGATGAAAGCTCAGCAGGATATGGATCTCCCAACTTTAGGAGCAGCCAGAGTCCATCACCCCACAAGACAAGCAGAGAGAGTCAAGGTTCCCAGGTGCATTTTCTGGGATTGCTTTGGGAACCAAGTGCAGTTTTAACAGCAGTTCTCACATTTCTAGTCATAGCTGATGCTGAAGCTGCAGTTCAGAGGACTAAAACAGATATGGATCATTCCTAAATTTTTCTCTTAAGGTGACAGCAAAAGTGCACTCACCTGGCAGGTCTGAGCTACACCAGCCTGAGTGCAGCACTGGCCTGGCCAGCACAATGCAAGTATAGGTTTGTCCATCTCCTTTGCAGCTGATTTATCTGGTCATTTGGAGGGTCTAGGAACAGACTAACCAGAACCACAGCTTTCCCTAGGATTCCTGTGTGACTGGTGACATTTCTTCTCTCTGCTCAAATGACTTTCAGCTAAGAAATTATTCTGCTTTTCTGTCTGCCTGTTGTTACATTCTCTGCTTCCTCTCACTGACTGATGGTGGATCCTAAACATGATGCAATACAAAATGCTTCAACCTTTAATGAGCTTATCCTAACACAACCAGTGCAATAACTAATTCCATAAAAATGTGTAGATAAATTTAATGCAGCTTTGTCCAGAATCACAGGAAATCTTGATTCAGAAGACTGAAGCCTCAAGGTCAGTTAGATGATAACTTTTGATTCACATAACTATCTTCCACACTTTTAACAACTGCAATATTTTTTGTCTCTTCTGTTCATTACTTACAGCAAAATCAAGTCCAACCTGCTTCTTACTTAAGGTAACATTTATTTTCAAAATAAGGCTATGAATAAGCATCTAACAAATTTAAAATCAATTCATTCACCCCATTTCTTCAAAGATACTTCCAAACTAAACTATTAATTTGTGCTCTGTTTTCAAAAGCAAAAAAACCCACTATACCCATTTATAAATATATGTATCTTGTGGGGTTTCCTTTGTTTTGGTTTTTTTTATATACAGAGAAGCAAACCTACCAGATTGCCAGAGAAATCAATGATTCTTCACACTCCACTAAGTCTCAATTTTTTACATGTTTAGTTCTTTTATGAATCCCAGTGCTTTTTTACCTTACTTATTCTTTTAGCTGCTGCATGTATTACATCTCCAGGACCCAAGGAATACCTACACTCCACAACCATTCCCACTTATCTGTTCTTCATATTTTTCTCTTAAGGGATCTCTCAATCTAATCTCATTTTTGCTCTAAAAATCCTCAGAGCCTTTTTCAAGGATAGGTCAACGACTGAGGCCTCAGTGTCAAAGGGACACAATGAGATTTCCCCCAAAATCTAAAGAAGAGCTGAACCACAAAGATGAACAGAGAATACAAATTGTCCCTATGTGGTGGGGTTATCATAGAGGTCAGGGCTGGCAACCTACAAAGTTATATTAGCAGTGGCTTTAAGAACATGCAATAGACTGACACAAACTTAACTGCACAGACACAGAGGCAGTAACAATACCTGTTTTGAATCCTCCTTTAGAGCTGGCTTTGATAGTGCTTTGAACTGCTTATTTGCACAGGGACAATTTGCCTTGATTCCCCATTTTGTTCTTACGGAGTGAACAATGTCACCAACATCATAGAGAGCTGAAGGGAGAGAACCATCAGTGAGCTCACATGATCACAACATCCAGCAGTCACTGTGACAGTTAAGACTTTTTAAGAAATTGTGTGTGCTGTGCAGATATGTGAATACCATTCATCATTAAACAAGAAGTTCTGCTACTTCTTTGTAAAGGTCGAGGATAATAAAATAGTGTTAAACACATGCTATTCAAGTCTTTGGATAATAAATTTTAAGCTTTTACTAATTTTACCATTAAAATCAAACCTCAAAGTACAATATCAACAACACATAAAAGACAGCAAAATCCTACAGCACGTTTTCATGCTAATCAAACATTTCCAATACCTTTTCCAGGAATTATTTGTGTAGGCATTAGATTCTCTGGTTCATGTACCTGCCCCTTCACACATTTAAACCAGGAGAAAGTATCTGAGTCATCATCTGTAAAACAAAGCCATTACATTTTTTTTGTTACTGCTCTGGAAAGCCACATATTTTACTATTATTGATATATCCAAGCACAGGTCTTTTGGTTAGGGAGGCTTTTTTGTCTCGTTTGTCATTGACTTCCAAGTTTGATACAGAGATTTTACTTCCCCTCCTCCCCCTTTGTTTCAGGTAGTGATAAGCACTCCCACCTTCACACGAGCTTTTCTTCCTCATCCTGTAGCAATCCACGCACACACCAAAGCCACACTTGGAGCAGACCCAGTGCAGGTTGAAGATGGTGGTGTCACACACGTCACACATCTCGCGCACGCCGCGCACCGCGCGCTTCCAGGCCACCTGTCCTGCGGGCACCAACGGGACAGCCGGAGTCAGGGCAAACAAATTCTGCATTTGCACGTTAGCTGCAGTCACTCAGAAACCACAGGGATGGGACTCAGACTTGCTTTTATATTGCAGCTCCAAAAAATGCTTTTGCTGTTACACAGACCAAGCAATTGAGACCAGTTTGCTTCCTCCTGCGCAGCACCAAGCACAGCTCTTACTCCTGACATGTGTTTCACAAGTTAACAAGCACATTCTAACGTTTTCCTAAGTGGAAATACCACAGCTACTCCAGGAAATAAATTCAGGTACTGCTGGCAAGCTAAGATTAATGTGTAGCTTGCCACAACCAGCTTGTCCTTGTTCTGTATTCAGCAGCATGGCAGGCAAGTAGCTGTCTTCCTTTTGGGAGGTTTTATGTGTTTGTGTTTATCTGACCTTCTCAGAATGTTGAATTTTCTTCTCTGAAGCACTGACTGCTGCTGTTCAGGTTTCCTATGCACCCATTATATTCCCCTTTCCTCATCCCAAGCCACTTCTTCAGTTCACTCAAAATGTCTCAAAAATTGACAGTATCTTGCAAAAAAATAAGCCCTTCTAGGGCTGTATTATTTTTCTGTGAATCTGTGATTATGCAAGAATTATTTTAGCCTGATCTCCATTTCTTTAATGTTGCCAGCTAGAAAACTGGACTAGACAAAAAGCACACACCTGCCTCCTCCTACCACCTTCCACACTTGTAACTTCTCTGGAACTTTCCTGCCCACAATGTTTCTTAATTTTAAAAGCAAGTTATGAGAGACCATGCCCTAATGCATGCTAAAAAAACCATACTAGGATCCAAGACATCTGTTTCTCCTCTTCGGAATAATGCCCATTGACTATGTATGGAACAACACTGGAAAAGCTTAGCACAATTTGTTCTTAAGTAGGAGGTAAAAATTGTTTGACTACTTGCTTCAGAATTCTTCCAAGAGACACAAGTCTAAATATCATCATTCTTCTGTGCTTTTAAAAACATGTACTATATTTATCATTTTCTAGGTCAACCCTCCAATCTCCCCCAAACAAGATGAAGGTTTTTGCTTATCTTTTGAATGCCATTTCCTATCTTTTCTGAATCTTCTCCCTTTCGACTCCTATTTTTTTGGTTCCTCTCTGTAATCTGATCCTGTTTCCTTCTGGCACTTGGTGGCCACAGAACAACATGACCTACCAAGCTGTTCTTTCTACACTGATCAATCTTTTACTACACAGGGATAATACACTTAAATTCACACCATAACTTCAAGTCAGGGTGGCAGAAGGATCTCCTCTCTTTTTCCTGTGCTGACAAGGCACCAGAGTGAGCACTCTCCCACTGAACTGTTTAAAGAACACCACATATCCAGACTGTAAAATACTTCTTTCCTGCCCAGGGCATTCAAAATAACCTCCATATTAATGAAAGTGAGTTCCTTTACTCCCACCAGTCAGGACAATAAAATCAAAGATGAATTACTAAGATTTTGCTTCTTCCAAGCCAATTCCAGAACTCACAGAGGGTGTTCCTGGTAGCTATGCCAAAAGTTGCATCCTCTGCTGTAAAGAAACATCTCACCTCCCCATTGTTTCATGAATTCACCCAAAGCTTCACCCTTCCAAAAGTGTTTCTGCACTCCAGTCTATACATTTCACTCTGGCTACAGGTAATTTGGTTCCTCAGGCCTGAACAGGTCACAGGTCAAGAGAAGAGCAAAGCTTGCAGATTCCAAGTAGCCCAAGGTAAGACCCCACAGCAAGCTCTTCTGGAATATCTCAAGTTCTTCCCCCCAGCTTCTGAAGAGCATTCAAGCTTATTCAGCTTTTTTTTCTTCTTTCAGAACAGTGGAGCGACTGCCAAACTGTGAGGATCTTTATCTAATGTCAACACTCCCCAAACACAGCAGACAGTGGCAATCTCCTAAACTGTACTGTACCCTGGTCATGCACTTAAAAATCCAGGAAACAAATACAGTTCAGGAGTCATTCTACCCCGAGAAGTGATTACGCAAGGTCGCAGACTTCCCCCTTCGTCTGCTCACATTTGCTACAGAAATATTTTGATGTGGCCAAACCCCTGTGTTTGGGAGGGCTAAGTTTGCCCTGTCTACACTAATTAACTTCCCCAATCAGTTACCCCATCACCAGCACCTCTCTGGTCTATGTCCAGTAGGGATGCACACAATCACTTCTAAAAGTGCCACTGGAAACTTGCAGGTGGAGGAAAGTATCCCTTTTACTGACAGACAGCATTAGGTCCATGATGCAGTTATGATAAAACAGGACCAAAGCAATCCTGCCAAGAATAGATTTTGTTGTCAGCTACCTGGTAGTTTACTTAATTTTTTTTTTCTTTTACACTTTGTAACAGGAAAAGTAATTTGATAAATTGAGAAATAACTTCTGACAAAGAAGGGTGGAATTACCCTTCCCTTTCCCACCTCCCTGTGAGGAACAGAGTTGTTGACACTAGCTCATAGTGGATCTTAACCATTCCCTCTCTGAAAAGGGAGACACTCAAGTCTTATATATTTCCAAACATATGCAATTAATTTTCACACAGAAGCTTAAGGCTTCACATAAAGCTGTGAAAACACAAATTTCAATACTCCTTGATCTTACTGTGTGGTTCAATCGTTGACATGACTTCCTTTTCAGATATCACCAGCTGGCAGAAGTGGTCTCCAATGTTGGCAAGGATGTACTTTGCTGTGTCCAGATCTAGACCCACAACATTTTTGGATATAGGCAGCCACAGACTAATAGCCTCAGGGTCATACTTATTTGGAGTTAAGAAACCTTCCTCACGCAGTATTCCATGCTTATTAAACTGTAGCCTGATGAAAAAAGGGAAAAAGGAGAAAAACCCTTCATCACCTCAAATGCTGTAGTGGTTTAAATTCATTCCAAATAGTCAATGCTTGAGAGTTGCAAATGTGTGTACTGTATGGCAAAGAATTTACTCAAAGGTTACAACAGACATGGGTAAACATACTAGCATTAAGCATGTTCAATGCACTGCTTGTTTTAAAGAAAAATACTGAAAACAGCCAGGTTTTTAGTAAGGAGATCCACCTTACAACAGGTGGTTCTTTATTCACACAGAACCAAATCATTTTACAATTGTTAAAATGCACTGGCATTAAGAGCATATCTAGAGATGGCAACAGCAATAATTTTATCTAGGACCACATACAACTCTCAAGAGAGGTTAGAATGCCTTTAATATAGAGTATATTTCAGTAACAATTCATTTGGAAGCAGCTGTCAAAAAGCATCGAGCAAAATTTGACTAAGATATATTCTTGAGTGATTCTGAGTAGGTGGAAAGAATGAGATCTATATTGTTAGCAGTGTCTTAAATGGAAAACATGAAGAGTTCTGCTCAGGAACCTTTTTACTAAATGCTGTAGAGGAAAGGATTTCAGATGACAACACATGCTCGCAGTAGTGTTAAGTGTGCCATGAGAACATGTGCTGGCAGCTGCTGTCATCAGACAAATGCCATTTCCAGATTTGGCAGATTTCACATTCAATGAAAAGGGATAGGTCCATCAGTTTCAAGCCTAAACCAAAGGATTCATCTGATTTGAACTGCACTGCAAGTCTGGATTGTTACCCTGAGGGGCTGAATTAGCATATCCTGTTGATACTTTGGTCTCACACATCAGATTATACAAAGATTTACTATAGTAAAATCTCTAATCTGAGGATAAGTAACAGATTAGTAGAACATGTGTATTTATTTAAATGTTTAGCCACAAAAGTGAATTCTAGTGGGTGCACAGATTAAATGTTTCCATGCCAATCTTAAATATCTCCAGCTGAAAGCCCATAGCCACTTACAGCAACTCTTTCACAGCTGTGGGTTCAGGGTTAACATTTCACTAAACTTTGGGAAACCTGCATGGAATCTACTCTCTCATTAGTATCTCCAATTCTACTGAGCTGTAGCACTCAAACTAAACTCACGGTATCCTACTGGCACTCAGCCCAGAACAGCAAAATAAAGAGCTTTAAGTCCTGCCAAAATATTTTCTGCTCAAACGAAGCAGTTGTATCATTTCTAAGGGCTAAAAGACCATAAGCAGGCACTCATTAGTGGGGTATATTGGTCTTATAGCTAAACACCAGCATTAAACAGCTTTGAAATACAGACCTACAGGAGACCATTCTGGCTAAATAACTGCCCAATAACTCAGCGTTTTTTTCACCTTTCACATTTAAGGAATTCCAAGGCGTCTCAATCTAAATTGCTCTTACCTTCTGAAGTGAAAGAAGCGGCAGAAGACGGTGGAGTCTCTCTGCTCCTTGTTCTTGCGGTAGCTGTCCAGGCGGCACTCCCGGCACTTGTGCAGGTGGGGGGCGATGTTGTTGCAGGAGCCGTCCTGCACAAACGCCTCCCCGCTCTGCTGCAGCTTCTTCACTTTAGCGGCGTCAGATAAAACGGACTTGCGAACAATTACTGCAAGCAAGAGCAGCCAGGATTAGAAAAGCCTCAGGTTTTCACACAGAAGTGCCAGCAAATGTATTTTAGTGAAAGATCCAGGTCAACTTTTCCTGTGAGTTTCACATTACATTGAAACGAAGTTATGCTAAAAATATTTGCAGTTGGCAGAAACCTCTTCTCCAGTCAGCAGGAACTGCCTCAAGCTGCAGTTCCAGTGGAGTCACATAGTCTGTGGACCCAAGTTTAAGAGTTCTTTTCACTTTTTCACAGGGAAGCATTTTGAAAGAACATCTGCTTTTAAAGACATTCTTCAGTCAGAGTTGAGCCCTGAGCAGACTATGGCATGCAGCAACCATATTTCACAAGAAATGGGGACAGAGTACAACCTGGCCATTTCTCAGTCCTGTCTTCTCCCTTCATGATGCAACAGCTTTCAGCACCTTACTGTAACAGATGCCAAACATTTCCCTTCCTCCTACTCTGCTAGTGAGGCCTTGAAGGGACACAACAGTGACTGCCTGGCTGGCTGTGTATCCATGCTAATTATGGAGTAGCACATGGTAATCCAAGACCAAGCAACAGGAGATAGGAAAAAAAGAGAGGTATGTATGTAGGGGGATTCCCAGAACAATCAGCAACACCACCTGATGCACAGCAGGACACATGACAGCAGGAGTCCAGCTCCTTAAAAAACCACAGCCTTTCCCCTCCTGTCCCGTGTGAGAACCTGAAGAGCTCACCAAATGGAAAAGAGGAACAAGGTGGGTGGTTTTGGGGCTGAGTGGGTTTCAATTTTTGGTGGTGGTGGGTGGATTTTTGTTTGTGTTGCACTCATGACAGTTTTTAAATAAAAGGCCCTCTTGAACAGAAGGGCTTTTGTTGAGGACAACTTCCATCCCTAACCATGTTTGCAAAATTTAGGACCATTGCTAAAAGTCTCATTATGCCATCAGCATCTGTATTCCAAACAGAACCTTGTTTTTGTACCTTCTTCTGCCATTCTGTTCTTGCATATATTTTGTAACAACTTAGTTCTAAAAATTAAAGATTAGTCCTTCCCCTTTATCAGAAAAGGGTGTTTCTCCAGTTTATTGCATTCCCATCATATAAGAACATACAAACAACTCAAAATCCTGACTTACACAATTAAAATTACTAATTTGGCATATGTAACAAGTTACTTACTTCTAAGTAGTTAGACAGAAATTACAAGGACTTTAAATGACAGGAAATTTTCAAAACACTTACTGTTATCCTGCACCTTGGCACTTCCAGTCCAAAAGCTTTCACTTTCACTTTTGTCACAAAGACTCTCACTTGAATTTCTTCTAAAAAAACCCTCCATGTCTGCGAGTTCATCAATCTTGTTTCCTTTGTGGCTGCTGTGGCTGTTGCAGCTGCTTTGTGATTTAACACCACACTCATTAAAGGACAGAAGGTGAGCATCTGAGGTTGAGGGTCTGCAATCTAAAGTTCGCTGCAGTTCAAGAGTGCCACAGCCTCTGGGTATTGCTATGGAAGGGTTGGGATGCTGCAGCTGTTTTATGGAAATGCATTCCATGGGAAAGTTTGTTGTGGCCTTCATAAAAGGGTCATTAGTATTCTTCAGGTTGATTCCCTTTTCATTAGCTGAATCAGTCAAAGATGAAGATCTTGAGGTTTTCAAAGCAGTGTATTTACCATTTTGATCACTAGGATTTTGTGTTTGTTCTTTAGACACAAACCCCACTTTAGGGAAGGCTGTCAGATCTTCTGTCAATGGTTTAACTGCAGTATTAAGACACGAAGGATGAGTTTCCGGTAAGCTTCGTCTACATGTGCTGAAACACAACGTGCAATCATTAGGGAAAAAAACAAACATGTCAAACAAATTAGAGCATCAGCTGCCTAATCTAGCCACATTTAAAGCTTGGAAGAACAAAATTTAGTTATTTAATTAGGTGCTTTGAGTATATATGAGTATTTTAAATTCTGTGTGATGCTGAGTAGGTTTGTGTTTTTCAGTTGTTTTATCTGGGATTGATTTTTTTAAAAGTTAGAACAAAGTTCTACACCCATGTAGGCACACACAAATTTGGGTATTGCTGCTACTCCACTACCTTCTTTCACAATTAAATAGTTGCTTTCTCATTTTCTCCATGCAACTGCTGAATAACCAAATGCATTTCATTTGCATGTCTGTGGCAAGATTCTCAAGGAACTTCTGAGTTGCAGCACAAGTCAGTATGCCAGAGACTGCAAAACCTCTCTCACAAAAAACCTTTTTAAAAAGTCCTGTTTTCCCACATTCAGCATGTGAGAGAGACAAAACTAATAGAAAAACCCCTACTGGCACTTCAAATTTGGGTGTCCTGTCACACCATTTCTACCATTACATCCACTTTGTGACAGAAGTGGGGTTAACAAAAGTTCAAAGGCACTGGTGTTCAACAGAAATAGAACTGAGGACCTGCAGTTGGTCTGCAAGAAAGCAGACACTTGCCTGAACATGTTCTGATTTTCTTGGGGGCAGGGAAGGAATGCATTTGACAGAGCAGGCACCACACCTGTGTATTCATTTACAGATGGGTACAGTGAAGCAGTGACACTAGCCTGGGACACTGAAGGGCCACTTCCTTAAAGATAAACAAGAACATGGCATTAGGAAGTAAATTACATTTCTGGAGAAGCAAGTTTAACACCTTTCTATTACAGAAGAGTAGTTACTACAGCTCTATAATGACCTCAGAGTTCATTCTGCTAAGAATCTATTTTTGGAGGTAAAATGTCTGTATAAGCACAGAACTGCATCCTTACCCCTGAGGAGTTTCTGCACCAAGGTTGGGTGGTGAGTTGGCTGGCAGAGGCAGGCCTGGGTGCCTTTGGTCTTTATTTGCAGGGGTACATCCCAGCAGAGCTTCACCCAGCACAGTTGGTACTGACTGCACATGTCCCTGGCTGGGAGAAACCTGCAAGGGAGATTTTAACAGTTAGGAAAATTCAGGATAACAAATTACAGTTTTGCAGAGTTCAGCCTGAAAAAAAAAAAACCAAAAGCCTTTTCCTACCATGTTTAATAAAGCCAATTAAAGGTTACTCAGTTCATGAGGCAGAAAGACTTCTAAGTGTCCTTTTAAACCTTAGATGTTCCATGAAAGACTGTTCATGTTAATTCATATCCCCTGAACTAACAAACTTCTTGGAGGAAGTGTATTAAGCCAAGTGGAAAGGAAGACAAAGCTCTGCTCTTGGTAACTGCCAGCACAACAATGTTTCTAAAGTAACTGCAGTAATTGGCAGTCAGAAATACATTTCTGAGCTCAGGTGAAAATTCCAGAGAAAATCAAAACTGTGAAGTCTGACAGCATTACCATAGATCGAGATGTGAACTTTCTTGTAGCAAGAAAATCTTTGCACCAGAATTCTAGAAAGTGTTAAGTAAAGAAATCCTACATTGATGAAATCACCATCCTAAGAAATCTGTGATTCATTTAGCAATACAACAGGCCTACCAAATTAGCAAGTGTCTTTAGAATAGTGGGGGTCCTTCCCTAGCTCCAACATTCACATTTTACTCTCACATGCTCCATTCACTGCTGGGAAGTTACACTACAGGCTCGTTAGCATCAGCTCCAAAATATTTCCTTTTTGCTTTGTTATTACACAGCTGTCAGACACCAAGTCAAGCTCTCAGAAAAATGCTGCAGATAATTAACTCCACACAAGAAATCAGTACTATCACATACTTATTAACAAAGAATATGCCTTCAGCTAATCACTCCCACATACTCACATCCACCAAAATGAGAGTAACAAATAGCTTCTGGTTTCCTTACTAGGAAGCACACTCACTGTAACCACTTTGAAAAAATGGTTGCAAGGCATTTCCCAAAGAATACAAAAGTGATAAATGATCCAGTCCTTCAAAGGAAGGCAGACTGGAAAATCAGAAGTAAATAACTTCATTGCTTTAATGAAAAACTATGGCAAAACAAGTTATGAATTCAGATCATGGTAATTCTTCAGCAGGGCATTTGGAATGTGAAATACAGACCAGCTTTGTGTGTCAAGCAGGCTGCTCAATGGCTGAATTATGCAGAAAACTGAAGGAAGGCAAACTGAGCACCAAGAGCTGCTGAAGGTACCCAAGCACAAGCTGTAGAAACACAAGACTGCAATCCTTTGCTACTCCCTGCTGCATGCTCTTCCTCAGCATAAAATACAGGATAGGACACTCTCTTCATTGAGGCTCTTATCCTGTGCTTTTCACCTCATGCTGGTTCTTTGTGAGGTTGTTAAAAGATTTGCTAATGACTATATCCAGCCATTAGCCAGATCTGCACAGCTGACTCTACACAGCACAACCCCCTCCCTCCCATTCCAGAGCTTCCTGAAGACTGGCTGCTCCTGCCTAAAATGCAGGGTTTGGTCTGAAACACTGGGGCAAAATTACAGTTTGAAGTACTCTTCTTTGGCCAAGCCACGATTTTTCATTTTCATTTCTACACTTAAGTCACCCAGATTGTCTTTTGACCTCTGAGAATTTACTTATGTCTCAGTGATACCTAGCAGGCACAAAAGAAATAAAAGTAGACAAGAGAGTCCTAGAAAAGTCACATCCCCTTTCTGTACTGAAACAACCTTCAACTGCTGCTTGTGCAGCTTGAATCCTCAAAGCATCCAAGTGCAGCTGAAGGTTTTGCGTTCAAGCACAAAATAGTTAAAGAAAGAATATGAAAAGCAAAGGTTATAAACTTCACAACTCCTTTGTGTTTTCTCCCACTCCAAGAATACATGACCAGGCAGACCAACTCCTAATCAGGAGGGGGCAAAAAGCACAGTAAAAAAAAAAAATCGAACAAACAAAAACCCCAACAAACCACCAACATTCAAGGCTTAGTAGCTTTTGCTCCAATTATCACAAGGCAAGATGTTCAATTCATGCCCAGACAAGTTTGAAAGAACTCAACACACTCTCCAAGGGATTATATTTATCATTCTACTTTCCAATCTAATCCTTATTTAAGATGTTTTGAGAAATGACATAATCATTATGTAACAGTCATATATAACAGAGCAAGACATTACCTCAGGAGAAGATTTTGTGTATTTAGCATCAACACTTCCACTGTTTTCAGATGACTTCCTTTTCACACCCCCAATTTTTTTTGATTTATCTGGAAGAGAAGGTGATCAAGATTAGTCTATCATAGATAACCTACTTAGTGTTTGAAGGACAAAAAGGAATGGGTCTTACCACATTTTCCATTGTTGTCATATATGATTTCAACATGAATTAATTCTGGATCAAGAGTTTTTAAAGCTGGAATCTTGAAAAGGACAGGAAACACAGAAGAAGCCATTTAGAGAGGTGAAACTATTCAAATATATTTATCTTAGATGTGGTGGTATGGACTAAGTTTAAACACTTAACTCCTAGGTTCTTTGAATACCAAGCTGAATTTAACAACTTACCACGTGACAGTGTTCCTGCATAAAAACACAAATTGGTGCTTGAGAGCACTGTCAGCACAGCACAGAGAGCAAAGAAACCCATGCTTGCTTCACTCTTAGAATAAAAATTCCAGGTCTCCCTCATTTTTCATAGAAAGACATTTATTTATTATTATTTAATAATTTACCAGCAGCATAAAGAAACACTTTGGGTTATATTGTTCTGCACTACACTGACACCCATATTTAAAGATCACAGTAAAGACAGAAATAAAAATGGTGTTGGTGGAGATATAAATATAAGTTTGCACCCCATATCCATTTGTAAACCACTGCAACTGGTTCCTACCTCCTGACAGTTGACTTCTAGAGTCCTTGTAGCTGGATTACCATTGACAACAACTGCTGTGAACCACTGAGTAGAAGGGTCCAGGCTGTAAATCCTAATCTTTGAACCAATGATATTTTTTCCACCTACAAAATTGGGGGAAAAAAGCTTAAGACAAAGGAGGCATGAAGATGGCCACAGTTATCAAAATGATTTTTTCCTGTCCTTACAGTATGACTGTAAGTTGCAACATTTACCTTTTCAAAAAGGTCACTCCCTGCATGTGCAAGCACATAACTACAAATAGTCCTAATTACCCAGTAATTAAGAATTTAAAGCTGGCAAACAAAAGTAACAATTTTAAATTTGACTAAAAAAGGAAGCCTCTATACAACATCCTGGGAGTTTTCATAAACAAGCAACAAAGTGCAAAAAAAATAAAATCAAGTTACTTGAAACAATAAACAATTCAATTTTTGGGAATTGCTATAAGTTTGATCTATTTCACAAGTACCAGGCCATCTGTATGTGCCTAAATTACATACTCTCTCAAAAGAAACACTTGAAACAAACATCTACAATCCTTCACACATTTTGCATTCACTGCTGTGAGAGTAAAATCAGGATTTTTTAAAAAGCTTTTATCCCCTAGAACAGATTACCAATTAATTAAACCAACAATGCAAGGATTTCCCTTTGAACTTTAGCATTTCTTGCCAGTTTTCCGCTCCACAGTATGCCTGTACCTTGGACCAAGCGTGTCTCATCAAGATGTTTCTTAACCAAAGCCTGAATTTCTTCATTTACATTTTGATCATCCTTAAGAGAAAGCCTGGAACTGTCCACATCCTATATCAGGAAAAAGAAGTTTGCATTCAGGAAAATGCTTTTAACAAAATCCCACAATATTTAAAAACAAGATGGCAGTAATTCATACAAATCCAGTTCTCATAAAACAGCTCCCCATCAGTTCCAGAAGCTGGATTGGAGGGTAGATAATTTCTTATCACTAATTTGCAACAAGTGAGTCTGCAAGACAGACTGAAGTGAGCTCTCCAGGTCTACTTTAATATTGTTCTGAAAATAACCCAGCTTTGTCCTACTACATTGCTAATGAGCAATAAATTTAATTGAACTGTCCATTCTTAACTTAGAATTTTAAGTTCTCAGAAGCAGCAGCATATTTGTCCTGAGCAAGATGCAAATGAAAATATTTTATGTTTCTATTTATGATAATGCCAGGATCCAGTCCATCTCAAGACACCATTATAAAATGTTTATATGAATGAAAACAGAGTAAGCTACATCTAAATTATTCATAGTTCTTCAGCATAACATGTGTGTATTACTTTTTCCTCTTGAATTCCTGAATGAGAATTGATTCTGAAATGGAAAGGTCACAGCAAGTTTCCACCCAAGGCTCAAAGAATGCAAGTAAGAAAAGGGTTTGTGGTTGAGTTCTATCCTTTTGTCCCAGGCACTGCTCTGATATTTGTAAGAGGCAGAAGACTGAAGAACTAGAAGTCAAACTGTTATTCAAGATGCCAGTAAAGCAATCTTTTCCACAGCAGTGCTGAGATAAGGCTTCTGCATAGACAGATCTCAAGCCTGCTGTTGAGCCAACACAAGCAAGACAACCATCTACAACTCAAATTTGGCTTTTAGTGACTCTCTTGTCAGTTCCTCTAAAGGACCTGTGTATTTGCTGACTGTTAACAAGTCAAAGTAGAACACTAATGATGGCACTACTTGCAGCCTCAACATGGGACAACCATTACTACTTTTATTTCAGATTGTTTACAGGTCTTGAGAAAAGTTTTTTTTAAAAAGGCTAAATTCTATATCTTTAGCAGATACAATTCTTCCAAACACCTGCCCAGGAACAATTCTTTCAACCCATCTGTACCTAATTTTCACTAACAAACTTTCTTCTGGTGCTCAATAGAGACTGTAATACAACCATCTCATCTAAATTCTACCCAATTCCTCATTTGTTTATGACCAGCAGTGATGTGTTTCTGTTAAAAAGAGAGATTTATGCCAGACATTCCTGCAACTCCTTGCACAGCAATGACAGTCATGTTCAAAAGAACAAAGGGAAACTATTCCAGGTTATTCCCAAAAACAACTGCTGTCACCTGAGCTGAACAGCAGCCCTAGCACACTCCCTCATCCAGCTCCCCTAAGTGACCCTGTCCTGAGGCAGCTCCACAGGGTTTTTAATCAGACACATTACATTCAGAACTGATATTTGTGAGCTACAGAAATAAACATCTACTACAAGTTTTTACCCATCTGAAGTTTACATTTCACTTACATTACCCTGATGCATCCTAAGTATCAAGATAAGAGATTCATCTTTACAATGCCAGTCAAGGTTACCTTGATGGGTGTCAGGAGGTCTTTAGAAAGAAAAACACATTTCTCTTCACCCAGGTAGCGCACTGAAACCAGTGATCCCATTCCAGCTTTGTCCACTAAGGACTTGTAGGTCTAAAAAAAAGTGATAAACATTCTCAGAGAGTAACAAGATCTCATTATTCATCCTTTGCATTAAAAAAATTACTTTCATTTGGCTTCTATTTCTCTGTTAAGTCACCACAGCTACATGTAACTCTTGAAAACAAAGCTAGTTTCCAGTAAAACTTCTAATACACACCTAATGAAAGTTACTGGACTCTACCTGAAATTAATTTCAGATTATCAGCATGAATTAGGAATTCAGTGCAGGTGGCTATCATTAGCAATTAATCATTCATGCCCACATGAAAAATTTATTATGTAATAATTCTAACTGCAGATATATTACTAATAAACCTCCTTATGGTAGACTGGGGAAATAACTAGCAAATTAATGAATGCCTGCAGCATAGTTTACATTAAAGTTCTCAAAACTTGTGCAACACTGATAATACACTGAAACCTTAATTTAGGCACGTGATGATTTGGACAGCTTCATACTGTTGTAACACTGCAGTGCAATGATGAATTGGGTTCAGGCATACCAAAGGCTTTAAGAATAGACAAGAAGAAAAATTCTTTTAAAACCTTCTGAACACTTCCAAATGTGTTCAAAATTAAGTTTTGTCTACTGACAGTAACAGACCTGAGAGGACAGGCACCAGGAGTCTGGTACAACAGAAGTGGCAAGAATAACTCCTCCCTAGCTGAAGGGTGTAATTGTGCCCCATTTACAAAAAGGAGAAGAAAGCCTTTTTTTGATCATTCCTCCAAAAACCCAACCAGATACTCTTTCTTGTCTTCACCTCAGTCAGGACAGCACTGGCAGAGGAGGGACAAGAATCTCTCCAGGAGTAACTGGGCATTATAGGATTTCTACAAAGCTACTCCATTTATCAGAAACACACTCCTCCATATACTTGAATCAGTAAGTTTTGATCAAGTTTCAAATAAATTAATGCACACACCTCTTTTGTGACCTCTGCTTTCCTGCCCTGTGTGATGACAAAGCCAGAAAAAGTCTTCTCTGCCAAGGCAAGATCCAGGAGTGCCCTACATTTGTTCCTACACCTTCCTTTGCTAAATGAGCTTTGAAACATGTATCCTGCATGAACTGAAACATCAAACACTTCAGGAGGAAAACCTTATGCCAAAACTGAAAGCAAGTATCCAGTAAGAACTATTCAGAAATGGCCAACAGCTAGGTTTAAATATGAAGGTTTTCAGAACAAGTTGTCACAAAAGAGGAACTGCTGATATTAATGCACAACCCAGGAAATAAAATTAAGGATTTATAGTTCCACTTCCTCTCCCACTCTACTGGGTCCTACTTCCAGTAAGTACCTGCTTAGATTGACTTTGCTTAAGAAAGAAAGACACCAGCTAAAATACAGCAATATAAATTACAATGTACACTTTATACCTAGCAAAGTTAATAGTACTAAAACACAGACTACATCTTCAGCATAATTCATGTTCAGCAAGTTTACATGTTTGCATCTTCACTTATCTCACTACTCTCTTGAGCAGCAATATCCAAAGCAGTCAAGTACAACTACAGTGGCTGAATACATTAAGAAATGCTCCCTGTTCACCTCCCCCTGGCTAATTTGCCTATTCAGCCATGCATGGCAGGTACAGAAAGCTTAGTCCTCTCCTTGTACAGTACAGCTCAGCTTTTTGTATGCAGAAAATCTAAATCTCACAAATCATTCATTCCAGGCAGGCATCACATAAGAGTAATCTGACTTATTTTCATCTCAGGATCAAGAATAACCATAGCATTAACTTGATGCAGGGTCAAAAACTTAAAGTAAAAACACAGGCTATCCTTAGAAACCTATTATTTACACTTTTTCTCTCTATTCTTAAAAGGAATTTCATGGAAAAAGAAACTAAACATGAGACTAGAGGGAGAATGAATTAATGTACAGAACAGTGGTTTAAGAGAGAAGCAAAGTCCTAAAAATACATCCTTGTGTCCACCAACTTCAAATGCTGATGAACTCTGTCAGCTCCAACTACACAAGGATTTTCTCCCTTCCCAAGACACCCAGGAATGAGGCTGCACTCAAAATCCTCACAGTGCCAATGCTGTCCCCAGAAGGTGAAACTGCAGAACCAAAGTGAGTCAAGCCAAGAATGTACTTGCCATTGCAGGCCACTGGACAGGAGGCATGGACTGGGTTTTTCTTTCAGCCAACACCAGCTTTTGCTCCACCAGGAATGCTATCATCATCCGGCTGTAGACTTCGATCCATCTCCTCTTTTCCCATGATTCCTCATCAAATTCAACACAGATCTACAGAAAGGAAGCCAAGTGAATGAGTGACTACCTAGAAAATTCAGACACATTCAACATGGAAAAGATAAAACCAATTTACTCAGAACTAAAAAAAAAATCATTAAATGTACTTATAATTCCAGCATGATTATTGCCTGTCACATAATCAAGCAATCACTAAAGCATCCAAGGTTGACCCAGTATTTTATAAGTAACAGTCAGTTAATTAGTTTGGCACTCTTACAGTCACATAAAATAATAAGATTGACATTTAACTTTACAACTTCCCATCTCAAAAAGTTTTATGCTGCTCAGGGATAGTTAAATATGTTAACACTATCACTGGTGTTTACAAGCAGGGAAAAATAGACACAGCCTCCCCTAAAAAGTCCACTAAAACTAAAGGAATGTCTACAGCAGTGGCACATGGATTTTCCACAAACTCTAGAGCACTGGAAAAAGCAGGCTGGTTTTTCTCCAGAAACATTTTAAAAATACCAATCCCAAAGAATAACTTCAGCCAATTTATTGAAGGTATAAATGACAGTAGGACAGTAAAGGTGATCATATTATGTTATGTCATGTGAAGAAGGTCACTTCCTGACTGCTTTTAACTGTTATTTATCCTTATGAATTTCAGAAACAACTGTGCAGAATTTTCTAAAGTAAAACAATTTCATGGCAAAAATATAATGGCTTGACCAATATCTTTGGAATAGCATTACCCTAATTTCAAAGGCAACATGGGAGATCAGCAAATTATTGGGAAAGACCACAAATACAACTTGGCCTGAATACAGGAACTGGAGCATCTTGGTAAAGGATTCTACTCTTGGAAAAATCATTTCTTTTTTCCAAAGAATACAGCAGCCCAGCCTAAATACATTTAGCAAACAGAACCGAAATCTCAGTTGAGTGAATCTCAGAAACATTTCCTGTTGGTTTATCATCCCTCTCAGGGGAAAGGCAAGTGAAAACATGCACACAAACACATTACCACAGCCAGGAGTCATAGAACTAATGGGTGCAGAAATGAACTTAGTAATTTTGAGGTGCATAGAAACAATGAAAGAGATAAGCAAATAACAATCAGAACCAGAATGGCTTGTTTTGGCTACTGCATCAACACTGCACAATCAGGAAAATAGTTGAGAAAATAATTTCAACAGCAGTTGACAGTCCTTCTGTACAAAATAAAAACTGAAAGAAATACTTCTACTCTTTTACAGAAAAAGTACTTCACCCCCCCTCAGTCCATTATTATTTCTAGTCTATCATGCTTGCAGAGAGGTTCCAGAGGAAAGGAGATGGAGTGTGTTCTAGTAGAAAGCTCTCCACACCTCCATTGCCCACTCTGCAACTTCTTTAACACTTCAACTGGAGAACACATCAAGTCAACTGCTTATGACAGAACCGTAACCAGCTACAAAGCTCACAATAGAGCCTCCCATCAGCACCTGCTTCTTTTCCTTTGCAGAGAAAGTCCCTAAGAGTCTTCTGCACCAAGAACCTCCTCCTCACCACCAGCACGGCATGGGGCACAGCTCCGCGCCCAAAAATGGACAAAGCTCCACCCCTGCCGCGATCACAACAAGAAGCTGATAAAGTTTACGCTTTCAAGAAACAGTTACAAACATGCAAAGCTTCGTTTTGTTTCACGAGTAAGGGGTGCTTCCTCAGCTAATCAGAGGTCACTAAGTTCTCATTACCAAAAAAGAGGAAAGGAGACAGTTAAAATGGACAGATGGTGCTGTTCTTGCTGTCACAGGACAGCCATCGAAGTCCTCTGTAGAAACGTGCACAACGTTCAAGCTGCCGCTGCTACAATAGAGTTTTGTCCTTTGGGAGCATGCACTCAGCCTATAATCTAGTAAGTGCCCAGACATGGCTAAATACTGTTAATGACTACAGTTGCCAAATAAAGCCCCTGAACAACTTCACAGCCAAACCATAAACGTTGCTTGACTTCCACAAAAAATACACAGCTAACCAATTACACCACGCTTGCAATAACTATGTGTTCAAAAAACCCCTTGGTAATCATTAATAAGAAGAGGCCACCATGTAAGAAGAGTGCGAGAGACCTCCAACACGAGGCATGAATTTGGTATGACTTTAAAACCTAAGTACTTGTTCATGACCAGCTGCTCCAAAGCCACCAACCCCAACAACACTGGAGGGTTCGGTTTCAACTCTGGGGGTAAAAACCTGTTCACAAGTGGCAAGTCCTTAAACTACCTTTAGGAAATAAACCACAGGCACAGTGGGTGCGGTAAGAACCTGCTTTTCAAAATGCCGGTGGAAGAAAGCACATTTATAATTAGTTAGAGATAATCTGCGGCATTAGTACGAGCACACCGGGGGCTTGGGCAGGGGTGCGCGTTTCCAAACGCGTTTGCCAGGACGCCGTCTCCTCTCCCCCGAGAGCAGCATGTGCACAAACGAGTACACGCACCCACACCAACTTCCCCAGTCACACTCTCGATTTAGCAGGTCTCTCTGAAAGTTCCCGGTTACCTTCAGGTCTTGTTTGGATATGTCCGTGTGTGACACAGCCCGGATCCTGCCCGACTTCCAGGGCCATTCCGAGATGAGGTTGGCGTCCCACGTCCTGTCCTCCTCCTCCGACAGGCAGAGGAACCTCTTCCCTACGAGCAGCGACCAGCTCCCCTCGAGCCTCAGCACCATTTTAACTCATCGGGAGGCCTTCAGCGAGGAAAGCGACGCAAGGAGGAGAGAAACACACAGGGCAGGGCGGTGAGCGCTTCCTCCTTCCTCTCCCGGCCGCCCCCCCGCTTCTCCGAGCGGCTCCAGCCGGACCCCCGCACCCACAGGTCGTCCCCCCGCCCACGGTCCTGTTAATCACTACTTGGCGAGGGTGGGTGGAAGAAAACACCAGAAGGTATTTCCAGAATGGCTGCAGGGCAGCTCCCGGCCATTCCCACCCCCGCCGCCTCTTTGTTTCCTCCTCCGAGGAGCCAGAGCGCCGGGCGGCAGCCGAAGGGAGGGAGAAGGCGACCAGGCCAAGCTCCTTCCGCCTCACCAGCACCCCGGCCTGCCCACCCGGGCAGACCTCCAGCCCTGCCCCTGCCCTCACCTGCTCCCCCCCGGCCCCGCTGCCGGCGCACCCCGCAGTCACACTGGGCACGGGTCCCGCTCCCCTCCACCCCCCCGCCCCGACCGCCGCTACGGCCAAGCGACACTGTCGGCGCCGCGCCGCGCTCACACCCCCTCACCCGTGAGCGCGCCCCCGTCCCGCGCCCCTATTGGCTGCGCCGCGCCAGCGGGGCGGGGCCGGCAGCGAGTCTCCCGCCGCGATTGGCCCGGGGGGCGGGGCCCGCGCGCCCGGCCACACCCCCGAAACCGTTGCTCAGCAGAAGGCGGATAAAAAATAAAAACGATATATCCTTCCGCTTGAGCTTCGAGGGAAGGAGTCCCTCGGGACCAGCCCGTGGAGCGCCCGCAGCCGAGCCCCAAGGGAGGCACGAACGAGCTCTGGGCAGTGGCGCCTCTCTTGGTGCGTGTTCCCGCCTGGAGAGCGCCGAGCCTCCAACTATAGGAACTGCCTTTAAAGCCGGCGGAAGGATCGAAGTGTAGGCCGGAGGGTGTGACACGGCCCCTTATACGTGCGGCTCGCGGCGTACTCAGATATAGCACAGGGGGCGGCGGCACCTGTGGGGCGTCTCCGCGCATGCGCACGGGGCGGGACCAGCACCTGCGGGAGGCCCACAGGCCGCCATCTTGTCATGCTGAGGGTAATGGGGGCAGGCGGGTCCTGCGGGGCAGGGGCCAGGGCACAGGGTGAAACATTGCAAAATAACAATGTATCCGAGGTTCCTGGGGAGGATGGCAGGCTGCGGAGGCCCTCCAGTTGCGGTTGATGGAGGTTGTGTAGTTGCATCTGAAAGCAAATGGCTTCCAGGAGCTCACGCCTTTAACATGAGACCTGTTGTGTTCTTACAAATAACAAGGCAAGATGACAGGATCATAACTGGTGTGGGTTGGAAAGGTTCTAGTGCCTCGCTGTCCTCACAGGGAAGAATTTCTTCCTTATATCTAATCTAAACCTATTGCCTTTCAGATTAAAGCCATTGCCAATGAGAGCCAAGGAGTTAAACAGAGAATATGGCATGATCTGGGTGATGGTGTACAGCAGCGACCCAAAATAACACATATACTCTTCTACTGTGAGACTTTCCCACCAGAGCATGTGGGAGGAAAAGACCAAAAGTGAAGAAAGTAGCCAAGGCAAAGAAGCTGTTGACTCATCCCTATTACTAGAAACTCACGGTGCTCAGCTTGTGTTTTCTCCAGGGTTCCTTCCATCACCAGAGGTGTCTTAGTTTCAAAAACCCCCATCAGAGAGCAGTGGGATATTACTGCCATGTTGTGGTGTCATCCTCCATTTTCTCCAAGAATCCATTTCCACACTTAGGTTAAATGGTTTTTTAAAGCCTTTCCCACCAATTTGCCTCCACTGATCATTTGCCTGTTACATTTAAGCAAACACTTTCATGTATGAAATCAAAAGGCAAAAAATTCCTCTCGTGCCACCATGGGGAAATTGCTGTCTACTCCATGGAAATCAGACAGTCCAATTTCTTTGACAGCTCTAGGGAATCTCCAATGATTTCTGTCAATAAGATGAACTTAGGAATTGCTACAATTTTCAGCAGAGAGAAACAAAAGAAATAAAGGTGAATAATAAATGATAGATCAGCAACCATGTACAGTCCGAAGAGTCACTCCTTAGCTGGAACTGAAAGAAAAAAACAGGTATGTCTGCTTCTCAGATTCAAATATTTACTATATAAACCAGACCTGTAATGTGGAATTTGTGATATCATATAAAACAAGCTAGATGTGAGACTATCAAATTATTTCTTTCATTGTAGACTTTAGGCTCTTGTAGCAGCAGCTGTACAACTGACACATCACACCATGGAGGTGTTGCATAATCTCATTATTTAAAGCCCTTAGATTTTCTGCAGAGAGAACACTTTGCCTCAAAGAGTAGATGATTAATAGTGCAGGAAGAGGGATGTCAGGCTATAATGAAGCAATATTAGTCAATGCAATAGATCAAGCTGTTGGTAGCACTCCAGTTGCCTAATAGTATTTTTTTCCCATTAGCATCAGAATAAAAGAAGGCTTTAAGGGGAGACTTGAATGACAACAATATGAGTTTAATGAATGAGCAGCTCCCACATGCAAAGAGTGCCATAAGATTGGTCAAAGGTGTTTTAAAATTTAATATTTTAGGTTGGTTGTGGCCTAGAAGGCTGAGAGTACAGGGTGACATAGTCCATGAATGCCCTTGAAAATGAACTTACATAGGAAAGGCTGCTAAAAGATGATGTGATCAAAAAGCAGCATTCTGAATGTACATAAAATGAAATGAATTGGCAGAGACCAGATGAGAAGATGGAGAAGCAGACCACACATTGACAGAAGCCTGGACAAAACTCAATCATCCAGGGTACAAACAAGCTTTCAAAGTCCTGAGAGAGTAGAGGTATTCAAACCCTAGGGGCTAAGTAGAAGCCACATAACTGAAGACTTTTTCCTTTTGAAACAAGGAAGGTAATTAGCTACTTGCTTCCCTTCCCTAGGATTCTTCATTTCTTGAAATTAAATAAGGACCAAATATCTTTCTTTAACTATCTACCTTCTTTAAAAGTTATAGATTAAAGGTAACCAGTAAAGTCTTGGGTCAAAAAGTGAAATACATAAAATTTAAAATGATGACTCTAAATGTCTCTGAATTTGCTGCATTGTTTAAGAATTTATTTCTCAGAATTGTAACCATACAATACAGGGGAAAAGTACTGTTGTTCTTCTTACCTAGTTATTTTATCACCACTCACAATAGTCTCCACAAAACTACTATCTGTTACAAATATTTTGTGTGTATATGCTCACCTTCAGTGTGTCTAGAGAAACATCAAAATGTTAATAAATAAGTTTCAAGTTAACTTTATGATAATGGCACAGGTGCAGCTGTCTCATTCTGCATTACTTACCTTTGGAAAACCCAATGTCTGTTGAAGTACCTGCAAAACAAAGCAGTGCAGTAAATAGGCAGAACTGATTAAACCTCAAAACAGTGGGTTTCAGCCTGTTCTTCTACCTGCAAGAAATCTTGAGCATAATTTTTTCCAGCAGGCCCTACCTACTGTGTTGAACTGGTAATAGGTAAGCCTTTAGCTCCTACGTGAGAAAGGAGTAATCTCTGCAAACAGGAGCTCTTTAAACAGTAACTTCAGAACACACTTGAATTAGTTCTTCCTTTCAGCCACCATAAAGTAACAGAGTATTTCTCTTCTGCAGGGTATAACTGGGGAAAAAAAAAAAAAAAAAAAAAAAAGCAGAAGAGGCTTTGGGGTTTGAATTTAGTTATTTGAATTTAACAGTTCAGTTGAAATTGGAATTTAGCAATAAAACTCAATAGCCAATTTTATGCCTAAACAATTGCACATTCAGGCATTTACGCCTACCTCTCTGCATATAAAATCTGGATGTTCTATTCAAATATTTGTGCTTGAAAATTGGCCTCCCACTACCTAGAAGTATTTGATGTCACAGGCACTTTACAAGAAAGGGATGTTTTAGTCAGAGAAGGGGCTGTAGGTAACGTGAACTGTCCTGGCACCATGTTGTGCAAAGATGAGGGAGCAGATTGTTTTTCAGGGCTATTCTGCATTTCCAGGCTGAAAGCTACAAATGTGTGTGCAGCTACAACAAGCAATCGTCAGTGCAGGATGTTGTGCACCTGCTTTTTAAAATCTCTTCTGTGGCAGCGTTTAAGGGTCTCCGTTCTCACTCAAAGGCCCTCTGAGAAGAGGAGGCTGTACAAGCACAGGAGAGGAATATGGAGTCCTTTATATTCTAGTGATTGATGATGCAGGTGTAAGGACATGGAATTGAAGTTGGAAGTGCTTATGTTCAGGCTATGAAACCTCCAGCTGTGCTGACAGCATGGTGCCAATAGCACCAGGGCTGTGTGTTTGATCCCTACCTGGGACATTCTCTTAAGAGCTGCACTGGGTGATCCTTGTGCATCCCTTCCAACCCAGAATATTCTGTGAACTGGAAGCAGAGCTTTGGGATATATTAGCTCATTTCTCCACTATGTCTTGAGATGTGGTGCTGAAGAAGGAGGGAAAACTACCAGAAACTTTCTTACTCAGTAGCACCAAACTGATGTAGTTAAATCACTCCTTAAGTAGCTGATGTAGATCAGTTGCTACTTGTATCCAGCCTAGCTTTAGTTATAGCAGGAAAAGATAAAAGCCAGTAGGAACTCCTCACTCAGCTACAGCCTCCTTACCTCAGCACACCTCACCTGGATCAGCTTTGCAAGAGTGGCAGGACTGGTTCCAGGTCCTTTTTTCAGTGATTATCCCTTTACCATAAGTTAAAATAAAATATTTCATGTCTTACATTAGTTTATATTTTCTCACTGTCTGAAGGTGAAGGAAGTGCATATTTTGATACAAAGTACATTTTAATTTTTTGGAATTAAGTTTACTTGCTGAAGGAAAAGCTCTTATGAGAAGTGCTGACCTGCTCTTTTCCACTCCCATACATATTCTGCAGTGGGGACTGTCTTTTGCTAGTAATGAGTTAGTAGGACTTCAAATTTTTTTATCCCAGTTGTAGAAACAGGAAATCATGAGAGGACTCTTAGCATGATAAATTAGGATCAATTATTAAATTTTAATTGACTATTAATTTAACATTTAATTATTTAATTGTGTGTTAAGCATTATCTGGGGATTAGAATTAGATATTAAATTTTGGAGATTAATTCTAAAGTTAAATTAGTATTTATAGGTAGAATAATGCAATAACCTTTACAAAGTAACCATGAACAAACATTAGACATAAAGTGTGATGGGTAATTCCATGCTGGTTTTGTTTTTCCTTGGCTGCTTCAGAGGAAGAATGCCTGTTTTGGAAGAAAAAAGCCCTTTCCCCTCAGGTGTTAATACATTATCAGTTAATAATTCAAAGGGTTTGGGGTATCATTCTTTAATAAAAGAATGCAAATCAGTATTATCTTGAACTGCATCGTAGAAATCACCACCACAGCAAGAATGTCTGGGTGATGTACAAAAGGAGACACTGAAAGGTGGGTAAAGAGATACAGTGAACTTTAAGCAACATTGTTTAATGATCTGAGGAAAGTTGTTCTTTGTTAATTAGCCTTACCTCCCCTGCGAGGCAAACAGAACATGCTACTTTGTTCCTTAATAATGTCCAGGCTCTTCCATCATTGAAACAACATAACCTGGCTGTGGCACAGTTAGACTTCACGCTATTCCCTGCTGGTGCCTGAGTGATTCTTACAGCTTATTTCGAGTCCCTCCTGCTCTTTCTTTTAAACAGATCTGTTTTGTGGTAGTGTCTTCTTTGGGAGAAAACTTACACCTTTCTCTTGTGGATCTGACAGATTTCAGCAGCTTGGGCTGCTGGCCATGTGCAGGTGTCAGGTTAGTGAGTCCTAGGCTGGGGATAGAAATTGTTCTTATTTAAACTACCCTGCTACGTTCTTTTCTAAGAATATTTGGACTAAATTCACACTGCTGCTTTTGATTATTCAAATCCACATCTTGTAAGTTCTCTTTCAGCCTCTGTCATTTAATGCAGTTTTTGACAAAATAGTGAACATTTGAGAAGTTGTGATCATCAAGTTATGAGTATATGAAATTTGGACAAGGGCTTTGACTGTTCTTGAATGTGTATTCACTTAAAAAGAGGCTCAGCCTTTTGACTGGAGGGAGGATACACTGGAGAGTGATCTCAGTGGGTGGTTGTATGTGCATGAATCTTATTGATGGACTGCAAATCCTTCCACCCCCTGTGGAGAACACCAGCTCTCTTGGCTCTAATTCTTCTGTCCTGTCACTTACCAACTCGCCCTTGAGCAGGAGCAATGCATATATTGTGTAGTTTACCTGATACTGCAGTAACTGATTCCAGTGGAAAAATGCAGTAACTTTTCAAGGGACAAGTGAGGAATAATTCCCTTCAAAAAAAAAAAAAATAAAATTCTTTGTATTGTGCTGATATGTCAACAAAGCTAAAGTAATGTATCACTGAAGCTAAAAAAAAAAAAAATGAAGAAACATCAAGATACCAGATATTCATGAATACAGAACTGAGAATATTTAAAAGTTGTATATTCCTAAATGTGACCTAGTTGGTACAGCACAGAACTGGGAGCCAGATCTGAAATCTAACACGAAGTGTGTCATAAGGCAGATCATTTAATTCACCTCATTTCTCTGTAAGATGGGGATAACAATAATTCTTATGAATTGCTTTGTGTCGTGCACCTGAAAGATAAGTATTATAGCTACTGATTAAACATTATTTTAATCTTCTTTTACTTTCCCTGTTAAACTTTAATAACTGTTTATGCTCCCTTAATTCCAGAGAGGAAAAAAAGCATGGTTGTGAAGCTGCTGCTAAGAATTTCTCCCAGAAGATATTTATTATTAAATTGGGATTGCATCATCTGTTTTAGATGGAGGGGCAATGCAAGAAATAATATGTGAGAGTTGAAATTTTAAGTAAAATATATTCAAAGCAGAATCAGAGCAGCTGACACCCCAGTTCCATCAAAATGGCTCCCAGCCCTCCAGTACCCTCCATCCAGAAACTGGAAATAGGCATTGTAATTTCTCTTTAGCTTAGAGCAAATGGAACAGTATTGCTTAAAAACAGTCACAGCTATAGGTTACAGATTGTTCCTGTTCTCTCAGTGTCAGCCCTCCTGCCATGTGCAGAGGTCTCTGCATCCCCACCCAGCCCAGGAGAAGGGGGCACTGGGCAGTTCTGGGGCCACTGGAACTGCTGAGGCCTGAAGGGCAGCTGGGCATTGGTACTGGCACTGGTAATTCTATCACTCACTGTATTTGTAAATGTAAACCACTTAGTGATTTTCTACTCCTCTCTGTAAAGTTCTCTAAGTCAACTACGTGTCAGTGTAACTTTAGTGTCTTTCCCTGGTCTCTCTTCACAGCTGTCAGAGACTAATGGCTGCTCTCCAAACCCTAGGCTTTGATCGTAGAGGTTTGTGCCTAAAATTAAAACAGTGGTTCTAAAGCACATTCCTGACTCCAGTGGAACCAGGAATTTCATCCACTGATTTAAGAGATCATATGTCAGCCTCGTCTTCTTGTAAGAGGAAGATTGCAATCTGTCCTGTCTCTCATCTCTTCTAAAAAGCATAAGAAGGCAAATTTGAACTTTTCCTGCTTCCCAATATCTACTGCCCAAAATAGCATAATTGCAGTTTTCTCAAAAATGGTAATGACATTTTCCAGTTTCCTTTGCTGCGACATAGATTTCTATTGCTGCTTTTTACTCTTATTTCCTACACACAGTTTATCACATAATGAAATTTACAGCTGCAATTTTCTAACGAGAATATACGAAACACAAGCAAGTTACTCCACGCTGTCTCTGTTGTCCAACAAACTTGGACACATAAACAATGAGGGAGTAGCTTAAAACCTGTATGTATACAAGCTGGGGTAACTGGAGATGGATTTGTTTCAAATGCAAGTAGGGAAATATTGGAGATGATTGAAATAATTAGCAAGGCTGAAAATAATTTTCTAAATGCGATATTGGAAAAAAAAAATTAGCAGGTCATTGGAGGACTGAATTTTTGCAGGCATGGTTGTGTGTCAGGTGTTGGATTCCCTGACTCACTCCATGAGATGATCAGCATTGTGCCTCTGGTTGCAGCAGAGGTTGGATGTGTCTCATTTTGTATAACATGTAGGTCACAATCTGCCAACACAGAAAATATGCATTTATTAAACTTTATCCACCAGCAGGCATCTCATTGTCTAAGCCTACTCTGCAGGGAGCAAAGAGAAGCATCTCCAGAAGGAGATTCATACTAAAATAGATGTCTAGAGTAAGTGGGACAAATCATCCCTCAGAGATGTCTGATCTTCCTCATTTGCTGTAGAGGTCTCTAATTATTGACTTATGTTCTACCCTTTCTGCTAGAATAAATGCTGAACTAGATACAAACATGAAGTGGGCTGGTGTCTGTGCTACTCTGGTTTACACATTGTTGCCTAAATTAGGCAGGCATTGAAGTTCTGGGCTTTTTTTCTTTGTCAGAAGCTGCTGCAATGAATGCTGGTATGGGGAGTAATGAGCTAATGAGGAGCACAGTGTATGCTCAGCTCTCACAGCTTTCCTGTGGTACAGGTGACCATAAGATCATTAAAAGAATAATGCCTATAGACAGGAGTCACAGGAACTGGTGTGGGTGTAAAGGATGTTTTAAAGTGGGAGAAAAATGAAAGCTATATTCTTCAAGTTCATTATTTTATCAGACTCTTTTAAACACATGTATTGTTTATACACAAAGAATGCAAAATAATTATGACCACAGGCTATGAAAGATACACATAAAATTTACAGATGGTTCAGAATGTTTTCATTTGACTATTCTATAGCAGTGTGTTAGACACACTACAGTGCAAAGGAAAGTACTGTATGTGTTTTTGCTCCCCAAATATATTTGTGTAAATTCCTACAGAGTCAGCAAAACATGAGTAGTGAAAATGGAGCTTTAACTGGCCATAGAACTGTTGCTTTATAGGCAGCCTGTTAGCATGGGAGAACAGGATGTGCTGTGGTTGTTAGGACTTTATGAGCAGGTTGTACCAACCTACAGCTCAAGGAGTGCTGTTAAAGCATGTCTGGGAATGGTGCTACTGGTTCACTGTGTGGAACTGGTGTTATTACTTAGCCTCTTTGCACTTACATTTTCACCTCTGGGGTTAACAAATATTTACCCACATTTGAAAGGTACCTTCTGTTCTTCAGAGAAGTGCTGAATAAATACAGGGGAGTATTACCCTCATCAGCAGGTAATCCTGTTAATCTAACATACACTCTCTGTCCATGTTGAATATGTTCCATGCCACTTGATCATTGTAGTTAGATCAATGAAGGATATTACAGGGATTAACTTTTAAGTCGTGGCTGCAGCTGCCCACCATGTGTGTTTACTATAACCCAAAGCTAAGGTTTGAAATTCTCTTGCCTATAGCAAATAGAAGGAATGCACTTGACTTTTGCAGAACCAGTTTTCCACCCAAAGAGCAATGCCTTGACCAAAGAGGTTGTAACACAGCCTGTTGCACAGTGCTCTGACAGCTGCTGTGCTGCTGGCACCAGGGGATACAGCTTCAGAGCTGAGACAGCTTCAGATCTCTGCCCACCACACCAGTTTTGCAAAGTTGTTGTAAGGGTAAAAGTGTCTCATTTTTCATCACACTGTAACTGCTATGGGTCACAAATTCATGCCTAGACTACTTTATAAGATATTATTGGAGATGAGGTCCTCCCCAGTGTAATGCAGGCTCAAAGTTGGCCCTGCTTTGAGCTGAAAGCTGGACACAATGATCTCCATGGGCTACTTGTAACTCAGTTGTTGTACAAAGTCAGGTGCAGGCCCAGCAGCACAGACTTTGGCACGGGTTGAAAATCCTCCCCAGGGCTCTTGGGGACATTCCTGTGTAGCTGCCTCAGAGTAAGCTCGGTGTTGCCACAGCAACACCTTTATCAGCAGCACCCAAACTGGTGTCAGGGTAGTTCTGGGAGGACTGTGTGATGTGCTGGCACACTTCCCATGGGATGGGGATACACCTTCAGTGCTGTTGGCAGTGCTGGTCTCTGGCTGTATTTTGTCCATTTAATTTCAGTGGCACTTGGAGAATCTCTGGGCTCTTAGAGATCTGAAAAGTATTTTCAACAGAGGATGGCTGGGCTGGTGTCTGAGAGAGAAGGGAGCACAGAAAACACTGCATCACTGGCATTTATTGCAATGATGAGTCTCTTACTGGGCTGTGGAGGGAGAACATGTATTTGCAAATGCTTTGTTTAGCAGCTTTTGGGTTGGAACTTGCAGTTTTCTGGCTGGAGGCTGATATAGAAAATGGGGGTTGAACACAAACGCTACTTTAAAATTATGATAGCGATGATGATGTTTGTTAAGCAATTTTCTGTTGTCTTTTTTCTCTTCATTAGGGTACATTGTGGTATTGAAGTATAAACTGCTAGGAGTCCAAATTTCCATTTTCAGCTGTAGTCTTTTCAAATCTCATGCTAAGCAGATACACTGGATCACTATTTGTGGGGAAAACCTGCTACTGCTTTCCTCAGTCAGGCATGCATGGTTCAGAAATGTGTTAGAATACTCTCAGTAGCCATATGAAGTGTTTGGGAGCTCTTTATATGCAATTCCCACAGCACTCACTTTGACCTTTGTGACCTGTAAGCAGGTACCAAGCCAAGGAACCATTATCTGGTCTCATTAATAGTGGCATTAAAGGCTTTAGAAGGAAGTAAAGTTTATAGGGATGGAGAGCCTCTATAAATAGCCTGTAGAAGGTAACATGAAAACTCTTATCACAATGGATGTAGTTTTCCTTCATTTTTTTTTTTTTTCCTGAAGCCTCTAATTGTTTGGTTCAGATCTTAGATTTTTTTGAGTTTTAGAACGTAGCCTTTTTTGTCCCTGGGAAGATGATTAATTTTTGTTCCTACTGCCACATAATGAGAGGGAGAGAAGCAGGATGATGCTGCAAGTTTTTCATATATCCTGGCTGCAGAGAAAAAATTTAGTTATGTAACTTGTCCATAAAAAGAGGCTTCTTTCCCCTATCATCCTTTTTACTTTTTCCAGAATGGAATAAAAGTGAAAGTAGCTTAGTGTGGTGGAATTTCATGTTCATGAATATACAGTGTATGAGAATTGGTGTCTTTAATATGCTCTGTGCTTCGGCACTCAGCATTTCTCTTTGCATTTGTAACTGAGGACAAAACAGTTATAAGGCAGTGAGTGGTTTACACACCTTGACAGGAACAGAACAGGACACACATGAGAGATGCAGGTGGATGGGAGGAAGAGGAAAATCCTGGCAGAAATCTGAGAAAACCCCTGGAGAAATGAGTGCACTCACAGTGAGGTTGCTGCTCACCTGCAAGTACCTCTGAGCAGCTCCTATGGGAAGGCATCTTTACCAGCTGTGCCAGGGCAGCTCGTTTCCTTCTGCCTCCCTCAGGCCTCTACACAGAATTGAAACCATATTCTGGTTTGTGCTGGGATTTAAACTTATCCAGAAGGTGAACAGCAGCCTTTTATTAAAACTTACCTTTAAGTAGTGTTTATACAGTTATTAAAATGTGTTTTTACACTGCCATATTAGCCTAGTAATTGCGTGGGTGGTTTCATCTATGTGCAGGATGCTGCTAAACAGAGCAGTGCCCATGGTACCGAATTAGTTGGTTAAAGGTAATTCTGCAAGGGATGGTGAAAAGCCCACTTTACTTTCCTCTCTGACTGCCTTCAATTCTTTTATTACATCAGTCTCTGAAGACAGTCTCCAGAAACTGCTAAGACCAGTCTTCAGCACACTCCTGACATAATTAGGGCTATGGATAGCCTCCTGCACATTCCTTCTCTGTTTCCTTGAAGGAAACCTCTCTTCTGCTCATCAGAGGTGCCCCTTTCATTATTTACAGCTTCTTTTTATCATTTGCATTCCTGTTTGCATGGTGTGGCGCCTCAGTGAAACCTCAAGGCCGTGCACTGACCATATTTCTATCAATATCTCTCTTGAGCAAACATCATGTTCACACTGGCACTTAATTGCCTGCCTCCTTTCTCTCTGTGTCTGCTGTAAGGTCAAGAACATGGTTAAGTCATCCTTCAGTACATTCCCTATTGTTACCATCATTCAACACTACACAGTAATAAAATTGAGAACAATCCATGTTCCCAGAGCAAGAATGTAAGGACTGACCCACTGGATCAAACCAAAGCTCTGTACATCTCAGTATCTCCTTCCTGGAGGTAGCTGATAACAAGGGCCCAGAGCAAATTTAAAGAGAAACCTTCCCTAGTCTTGACTCAGTGTGCATTGCCACAGAAGCTTGCCATGGCCATTAAATATCCTGTTCTAAAGCTAAGATAGGCTTGGTCTTTCTACTGGTTTCAAATTTTGACAGTATGCCTAATTATTCAAAGTCATCATTGAAGGATTTTTGGGTCAGTTTGTGTTGTTGTTGTTGTTTTTGTTTGGGGTGGGGTTTTTTGCTTATATGTAGGGCATTTGTTACTGAACTGTTTCCATTCTTTTTACAATTTAGTTGTACACTGTCCATAGCAGGGTGTTTAGGATGTAAACAGTGACAGGCCAGTGGTAGCAGCTAACAAGGAGTAAGGAATCTAACCTGAGTGTCAGAATTACTGTAATAACTGTGGTAATTTATTAATCTTTATTAAAATGCAGTCCTTCTTACATTAATTTATAAAATGCTGTGAATCAAGCATTTTCTTTGTTCCTTATGTGTCCCTTCTATCTCAGGATATTCTATTATTCTCGGATTCTGAAACAGTAAAATGGAAATCATGCTGAACTAGGATAATATCTCATGGAGTTGGAGGGTCGGCAGATACCTCAGAACCATTAAGGAATTAATCTAAAACACATGGGTTTATTCCAAGGCAGAGGCATCTTGTATCATGTAGGTTACACAAGAGGATATGCAAAGCAAAGAACAGACTTCTCAGAAAACACTTTTGATACATGACCTGAGGTATTCAGAGCTTAATATCTGAGATGCTGAGTATCAGTGGCTGAGCTCTGTGCTGCAGTTTTGTTTTTGGATAATTGGGGCTAAGCCCTCCCATTTTGGTTACCTAAAGCCAAATGATACATTCAGACATTCTGGTCTCCATGTTTTCCCCAAGCTCTGTAGTGAGTCACTGAAATGAAGAGTGTTTCCAGAAATCACAATTCTCGGCACAAATGCCAGACCACAACACTTTGAGACAAAATAGGCATTTCTTAATCTCTCTTTGCTAATGGCCATAGCTCTGAAGCAGTTAATTTAATAATAAAGATGGAAATAGCTATCAGAACATGCTGAATGTCTCTCCATGTTTTAAAAATTCTCCCCAGGGGTAGGATTAACCCTTTCCTGTCTACTCTGTATTTGCTACTAAAGCTGTCACTTCAGAAATAGGCAATTTTCGTTATTGTGTTCAGGGTTCTTGTTCTTCTTGGATTTTCACTCTAATTGTCCCTGTTACCTCATTAGGTTTTCATTTATTTGTTTCTTTTGTTTTGCCTCCCAAGTAGAAGTCAGGAGATAATTGCAAGGAATCACCCATTCTACTCCAGTGGGTGAAACACCAAATATTTCTCTTTCAAGAGGCGAGTATATTTATCTACATATGTCTGTGTGTGCATACATTCCTTGAGGGGATGCAGACTATTTATTCCTGATCAAACTATCTTTCTTCTCCTGATGCTTTTTGGGTGCTGTAACAACACTGCATGATATGTGTGCACTATGGTTACGTGTAGTTTATTTATTTTTATATTCATTTTTGGTTTTGCTACATGGACTTCATCACCCAAGTATCACAGGTTTTCTGTCTGATATTTTTCTCTATTCTTGGGTACATTTCTTGGCTGTGTTGTCTGCACTTCAGCTGTTCTTAAATGCCTCTGCTGTGGGTTTGATCCATCAGAGGACATAAGAGTTGTCTGCACTTGCTACTTGCTGACCTTTTCTGGATTTGGTAACAGAGTGCCCTGTGCATGTATGTCAGTGACGCTTTTGTTCTAAGGAGCCCTGGCTTGGCAGTTGTTGTTCAGCTGTGGGGCAGAGATCCCCTTTCCCTGCTGCAGAGAGGAATGAGTCTGATTATAGTAGAGCTATTGGGGAAGTCTGACTTTTCCATGGCTGTGAACTTCTTGGGAAAAGTAGTTGCTAGGAGAAGACTACATAGTATTTAGGGCAAGGGTGGTGGCTCTGCTTTCAGTTACAAAGCTGATTTATTTTATAATTTGGGGAACAAAATGATGCAATCTGTGTAGGATTTTTCACTGCCAAACCTGCTACTGCTAAAGCAGTTCCAAAATGTTCCACAAGCATTGGATGGCATTTCTGCTGAGCTGACTGTATGAATTAATTCATAACTGTTCCTACACTTACTCTTTTGTCCCTCTTTTTTGGGAGTCTTTTTGTTTGTTCAGTTTGGTTTGGTTTTTTGTAGACTGGGTGAGGCGATTTAACAGCAGAGGGAAAGCTTTCTTCAAGCACAGCGCCTTTCCAGGATGTTTGGGATGTCACGTGCAGAGCTCATAGACACAGAGCTGTGTGACTTGTCCTAACACACAGCCCATGAGGAGTAGATAGGGGGCATTGTCACCCTTCCACTGGTGATCCAGTGGAGCTGAATTTCTCTTCTTCACCTTTTGTTTACCAAACAGCTGTTTCAGTTAAGCTCCCTGCATTTACAGTCAGGCTCCTTAGGTTTGCCATCACCCGACTACCTTGCTAACTACCTGTGGACATTTGAGGCTTAAGATCAGTCATCAGGTGGTGATTGTGTCAGTTGTACACAAAGCAGCAGCACAAGAAGGGTCCATGCCCTGCTCGCCCCTGTCAGAGATTGCTGCCGGCCAGAAAAAAAACCCTCAAACATTTTTGATGTTTGCTCCCCAGAAAAGAGCAGTGGGGTCAGCAGCGATGGCAACTGGCAAGAATTGCAGTGAACGTGGTGAGCTGGAAGAGGCTGGAAAGAGGCAAGAGTGAAAGGAGTTGATCAGTAGTTAACTCATGTTAACATGAGTTAACTATTAAGAATCAACAAATATTAATCGCAAGCGTAAGAAGCAGGATGCGCCTTAGCCTTGTCAAGATAAGAGAAACAGAATGCACCTTGCCAAGATAAGAGAAACAAACCCTATTGTCAGCAGAAAACGCTGAACCGGCCGGTGGAGGAATGTTTCAGAAAGAAAGGTGAAAAGGGCAGAGTGAGGAAGACTGCCGGTCTTCATCGGAACGACCCCCGAGGAAGAGCGGGAGCCTTCCTCAGTGCGAGCACCAGAGTACACTGCCCTTGCACGTCACGTATGCTAATATTAATAATTTCCGAGAGGTAATTTGTATAACCACTCCTATCCCAAGGAATGTAATGAATATGCATGAATTTAACCATAAATTGTGCTGTGTAAGAGTGCTGGAGGTACGTGTTAGGAGGAGCGATCCCCCACGTACCTGGCGCCGAATAAAGCAAATACCCCCGCACTGGGTCACTCTCTGAGGTGACTCTTGGCTCAACGTAGGAGCGAATCAAGAGGACATGAGGCTGAGTTATGACTTGAGCACTAAAACGTTTTGCTGCAGCTTTGGGTGTTGTCCTTTGTATTATCTGCCCTTACGATCCAATATCTCCTTTTGCTGGTCCAGGAAATATGCAGCAAGTATTAAGGGACAAATTTTGTGTACTGTGGTGATAACACAAATATTCTTGCAGAGAGATCTGTGTCTTGTACTTGATAATATCCCATCATTAACTGTAACAATGTTGTGAATTGTCTGCCAACATGCAGTCTAAAAGCTCGCACTAAGTAATCCTGACACAGGAAAAATCTCGGATAACAGATTTCCAAGTACTTATTTGGCTACCATATACAAGCAAGACAGCCCCAGGATGATTCACTACTTTAAGAATTTGGGCTGGATGACCTAATGGCTTCTTTCGGAGAGAAGGCTGTTCTCGCTTAGAGCAAGCACGCCTGGAGAAGACGGCTAATTTACACTTGCGTACTGCAGCGCACCACCCAGCCCTGCCTTTGTGGTGCCTGTACAGCAGTCAGTGCTGGCTGGAGCAATGCTGCTACTCTCCACCCTTACAGTCCCCGAGGAAAGAGTGTGTGGTGGCCCCATTCCTGCAGCTGTGGCTCCCAGCCCGTCCCTAACCCAAAATTGCGGCGCTGGGAGCAGGAGCGCTGCTGCAGCGCAGCGGAGGCGAAGGCGCGGTGCAGGTCAGAGCGCGGGGTGGAAGTTCCCCCTGCTGGAGGAACAGGCCCACTGCGGCCAGCGGAGCGGCGCAGCCGCGAGCATCTTACCCGAGGTCGAATTTCTAGAGGTGCTGAACTTTAATTAAGTGTCTATCTGTGCCTGCAGCTTTACCTGAGGGTTGTGGGTTGTTGGTCTGTCGGTCCCTAGATGTATTGGTTTTCTGGGGACCAGATCCAGAAAGCCAACCTCAGAAAAGGTGATCCTGTTACGGAGGACTTTTGAGTTCAGCAGAAGAAAGGTGAAGTGTAAGGTCAGGCTGGATGGGGCTCTGAGCAACCTGATCTAGTGGGAGGTGTTCCTGCCCATGGCAGGGAGTTGGAAAGAGATGATTTTTAAATTCTCTTTCAACCAAACCATTCTGTGATAAGGGCAGGATACTGTGGACAGGGCTGTGAGGATGTCTGTGGTAACCTGGGACTAGAGAAGTCTGTGGTCAGCTCCTAGAACTGCTTCCTCTGGTTTGAAAAGTTCAGTCTCTCCTTGAAAGAGTTCTTCCCAGGTTGCTCACAATACATGAGAGATTTTCAGCATCTTTCAGCTATGCTGTCTTGGAATAATGGGGACACTGCTGCAGATGCCCAGTCTTCAGAAAGAACCATGTGTGTGGCATGGAGGTGAGGATCCTGCAGTGCACCCAGGGCCAGGGGTGGCTGGAGCCCTGGACCTAATGCCAGAAACAGGCCAGCTGCTCCACAGACCAACCTCCAAGTAAAGCCTGGGGCTGCTCTGGTGGCAAGCTTGAGATCTCAGGACTACTGCAAGATAAAACCTCATCGTTAATTGCCATGGGCATGCTTGCTTCCAGTAGAAAGGGAAAACCAAAGTAGGGGAGATGATTTCAGCAATCTAACCACACTTGGCATGTGTCAGTGAAAGAAAGAGGAACCCAAAGGAAACCTAAAGAGAATAACCTGCAGGTCAAGCCAACATATGCTGTTCTGTGTGTGGGCAGCTGTTCCTCATGGAAATTGGACTTGACAGACGAGAGACTCCCTAATGAAAACTGGTGTCGAGGAGAGATTGCTGCTTGTCATCACTGATGATGATGATGATGAGAATTTACCTGGATCATGTGGCCAATATCCTTGTCCATTGTGCCTGGACACGTTGAGGGATATGGGGAAATGGGGAAATCCTTCCTTTTCTGTGGATCGAAGACACCCCTCGAACCCAAGCCTTAGCTTTGCCTTTCCTCTCATGTGGACAATCCCTAGGGTTTGCTTCGTGCCCGGCTCGGCTGCGGTGGTCCAGAAGCACCCGCGTACCCGCCCGGTGCCGCGGCTGGTGCAAGGACCCCTTCCGCACCCAAAAGCTCCGCGCACAGCCCGGGGTCTCCCTCTGGGGACTCCGGCGGGAGCGGGGAGCGTGGGGGGCTCCTCCTCCTCCCGCGGGGGGCGGCTGCGGGCCCTGCCCAGTGTGGGCGGCTGGGCCCGGCTGCGCGTTGGCTGCGGGCGGTGCCGCCAGTGAGGCTGCGCTGAGGCTGCGGGGCCGGATGGCCGAGCCGCCCGCCCCGCGCACTCGGGCGGCGGCCGGCAGCGGGCGAGGACACCGGGCGAGCCCTCCCTGCCGGGAGAGCCAGCCCTGCGGCACACGGCAGCGCCATGGTCTCATGGATCATCTCCAGGCTAGTGGTGTGAGTAGCTGCCGCTCGGCACCTGCAGCGTGTGCCCGGTGTGCCCGCGCGTGTGTGTGTGCGGCGTCCGCGCCGCCGGTCCCGCTCGCTCCTGCTGTGGATACTGGGCTAAATTTAGCAGGTTGTTGTCGGGGCCGGGGCGCTCGGCTGCCCGGCGGGTGAGGCAGGAGGTAGGTGGGTCAGATGGGATTTTCCAGCATGAGAAAAATCACCGGGGGGTGGGGGGGAGCGGAGGGCGAAGCGCTGCCGCGCTGCACGGCGCAAGGTGACAGGGGAGAAAGACATCGAGTGACACCGCCCGGCGCTCGGCGACGGACGGGCTCGGGGTCCGGAGGGGGAATGGAGCATCAACGAGTGGGCAAACGGACGTGGATTTGGGCAGCGGCGCTTTGTTACCGGGCTCGGCCGGGGGCTCGCGAGGGGGCGTGGGAGAGGCGGCCGCGGGGTCTCCCGGCCGCCGCCACCGCTTTCTTCTGCCTCTTCGGCAAAAGAAATACCAAATATTCCTTTCCTCTTTGCAACTTGCCGCCCACCCTCTCAAAAGACGGTCTCGCTCTCCCTTTAGCCTGTCAGCCTGGGAGAAGAAGCGTGTGGCTCTTTGCGCTTGTCCTACAGCTTTTCCATGGCTGAAACTGCTCCAGGTGGGAATACGTGTAAAAATTCCCTGAAAATTCTTCCCAGACAACAGGGGAAAACGGAGCAAGTTCACGACATATGTTTATCTGCCCTATCTGAGACGAGATTTCGTGAGAAAAAGGCATTTTTGATGCTGTTTGGAAAATTCCTGGAGAAGGGGGATTACAGGCTTAAGGTGGGGCAGCAGGATGGATGATCTCCCCTATGGAAATGTGACTGGGAAAGGCTAATATATGGCATCAGATGAATAATTTACCGGTTTTCTCTGTCATGTACATACAGATGCATCTCCTGCAGATTCAGGAGGACATCTGTTGGGCTCTTAAGTTATTTCAGAGCGTCTGCGAGGGCCTGTCACTTTCTTTGTCTGAAAGAAACGTGCCATGATGTTGCACGATCAGCATGTTTCCAGAAAAGCGTTTTCAAGGTCTCTTTTGCCACATGAGATGAAACATCAAAAGGAAAACTCACCTTCATCTTAGATATGTGTCTGCATCAGTAAGACATTAAGTGTCAGATATGAAGATTTTAGAGGGCTCTGGAGTTGAATTTAGCCTTGGAGCTCTGTCATCTGGATTCAGCTGCAACTAGAAGCCATTATTTGGCTTGCACTTCATTCTGGGAAAGAGTGCTAAGTATTTAAAAGATTTAATTTGAACAGTTTAACTGTGCAGATATCTCTGCCAGCAATGGGAAATGTAGCATGTATTGTCTAAGGCAGCTTTTCTTTCTTTTCTACTAGACTAATTTCCACTTTGAAAAACAGCTAATCCAGCTGTAACCCAGCTAATCCTCAAGAACAAAGAATGTCTACACAGAGATGGTAGTTTAACTTGTCTCAGCACATGCACATCTACACAGATGATTTCATCTAAGACACATGGACTGGGTAAAAATCTGATAGGGGCAGGACCTGGAGCAGTTGACCAGTCAGGTAATTAGCTGAGCACACAGACCTTCCTCTTCTCTTCAGTGTTATCTGAATAACATGTCACAGCATGGAACCAGCTGTGCAGAGGGCAGTACCAGTTATTTGTTATGCTGCATTTTCAGTAGCAAATAATGAATATTCAGTGTAAATATTAATTATTTAGTAGTCGTAGTAATAAGTAGGAATTTTTCAAGGAAACCTAGGACAAGCCAAGCTTGGTGACCACTTTCCACTGCTGAGTGTGCATCCACCCTTTAAGAATATTTTGCACCAGGAAGTGCTGGTTTGTTATGATCCCAGTAAGAAACTTGGACTCTTTAGAGTATTGCTTAAAACACTGTTTGCTAAAGGTAGCATTGAAAAAAAAAAAAAAAAAAAAAAAGAGACAAATGAGAGAGTGTAAATAATCTTACATTCCATCAGCTCCTGGAAACTCCAAGGTGTCTGACATGGAAGAACCCTCTAGTCTGACAGAACACACCATGCAGATCTGTCTGTGGAAAGGTTCTCTTGCACTTTGATCTTCTCAGCTCTCAGAGCATTTTATTTTTATTTCTAAAGACATTTCCATTCATCACTCCTACTGTCAGATGAAAAGGATGTTCACTAGCAAACTTGTTGCTACACTTAGATGAAGACAAAGATGGGAGGTGGTTTAATGTCAGGTGATGAGCAAGTTGCTCCTGCATCCAAGAGGTGTGTGCATACCAGCCAGCCAGGATGCACCTGCAGCACAGCACAGACCTGCACCCATTCAGAGTAACTGTGAGTTGGATCCCTGACTCCTTTGGGTACAGTGGTCTTCAGGTTAGCAGCATGGCAAAGATTTAATCTCTCTAATCCAGCTTCCCCATCTTGTTATGGCTCATTAGTTGATCTATCAGTATGGATAGCTGTGCTTTAAGTAGAATGGCCACCTGGTTGGGCTTTTTTTCCCCTCTGCTTGTGTCTATGTAGTTGTGTTTTTTTGTTTTTTTTTTTTTTTTTTTTTTTTTTTTTTTTTTTGTTAAATCTTATTAACTGATAAGGATTATGAAGAAAGCGGTGTGGTAAGGTTTAGTCACTCTGTGAATGTTGATTTGTGCTCTTATGACTTCTGCTGATCTCCACAGGGGTTATGTCTGATATGACTCAGCTAACAGAAAGGGCTTTAAAACAAAAAGCAAGCCTTTGCTTTGTCTCTTTGGTGCTTTGCTGCTTCCACTGTCTCTGATTGGGTTGTTACTGGTTCTGTCCTGGCAGTTTCTATTTCTAAAACGTTGTTGAAGGAGAGGAACCTGTGAGCACTTCTCACCTCTTTCAGCAGGAAGTCAGGCAGCTTACTGCAAACCTTCTCTTACCTCGTTTCACCTTTAGTGTTTGGGTTCTGTGTCCAGAGTGCTGGCTGGTTCTGTTCTACCCACAGAGCTGTATGCTGGGAACCCTCAGAAGAGAAATAATACCTTCAGAGCAGCATCTCTGCCATAGCTGTGTGTTAAAGGCAAAGATATTATGTTCAGGATCTGCCCTAGTACTGTACAAATGCAAAACAAAAAGATAATCAAGTTCCTGGATATATTTTTCCTCTAAGAGCTCAATTCTCATTTTCCTGTGGTAGTTCTTTCACTCATCTCAGTGAGAACAAAGTTGGGATATTTCTTTTCTCATGGCAGTGGATTACAAATGACTTTTCCACCAAGAGATGCCTGTGATCACTGGAGTTGCAATTGTTACATCTTGGAGTAACTTGTTCCTATGTCTCTCACAATAACTGGAATGGAATACCATCTTTATTTGTGAGGTAGTTACAGCCTTTTTTTAATTCTTCGTGTCTGAGTACATCTTAAAGGACATCCTGAAGCACCTGTATCTCAGTTTCCTCATGTGTGAAGTGTAATGAACTGTTGTGAATTTATTTTCTCTGAGGCAGACCAGAAGGGACCATTGATCTGTCTTACCAACTACAGGTTGTTGCTATTCAATTTCAAAGGAGATTCAATTTGCCTCAAATGGTAGAGGCTTCTCTAGGAGAAGGACTTGGGATCTTTCTTTGTTATTGCAGACCAGTTCAGCTACAGTGCACAGCACTGGCAATCCTGGATAGCTACTTTTGGCTGTTGTCTTCAGGCACTTTGAAGTTAAAAGTGGTGTATATACACCTATTGTGTTGGCATGGGAATCCTGCCCTTTCTCAGAAACATTAAACCTGCTTTATATGCTTGGGATCATGCAGAACAGAAATAAAGGGGTTTGGCTCCCATTCTGAAAGTTAGGCACATCACACTGCTTGTTGAAAGACTTTCAATCTGGAACACGTGGCAGAGGAAGGAAATGTCAGTAGAAACAAGGCTGGGTTAGACAGGTTATCAGGAGATGATATGATGCTGTGTGATGACTTAGGCTTTTGAATTTCTCCTGTGAGAAGCTTAGAAGTGCATTGCAAATTAATATAAAATAGTTAAATATGTTCTTCATGGTGAAAATCCACAGCCTTAATTATGCTTTTTTTGTCACCCCAGGACACTGATCTCTTATGTTTTGATGTGAAAGAGAATGGCAGCCTTAGATATGTTCACTGGGAATTCCCATCCCTGTGTGGAAGTAGCAGGGATTTGGGGATCTCTCAGAGGCTTCCTTTCTTCTGGCTGTCCCTGGATTCTGAGCAAAATCAAAGGGAAACCAAAGGATTCTTTAATCTGATGCCTGAAATTTCCTTCCCTATCACAGTTTAGCTTTCTCTTTTTTGGTTATTGTGATGCTGTTTTAGCAAGGTTGTGAGATTGGCCACCCCCATCCTCATCTGGTGTCAATCCATAGTGCTACTGAGTCAGACATTGATTTCATCTTTATATCTGTAAAGAATTTCCATTTTAGAGAAGCTTAGCACATCCTTCCTCCTCCCGCTTTTCATGTGTATAGGAAGTCTGAAGAAATTTATGAATGAAACAAAACCTGAAAAGTCATGTCATGGGTATTATCTGGAGGTAGAAAATGATAACTTGTGTCTTCTTTATGAGAGGCAGAGACAGGATTCACTCAAGCAGGCAAGGATTACTCTCATAAAAGCAGAGCACAGCTTCAAGCTGTTGGTTATTGATACGTCAGCATTAGCATTTCAGTTGATGTGTACCACTTGATGTATATCATGTATTGGTTATTGATACATCTGCATTTGCATTTTGGTTGACACACATCATGTATGTGATGGTCCTCCACAGCCTGCTTTATTTCCTTGGTGCTGGCAGGTGACATGAAGGATTCAGGTGTTTGCTGCTCTCTACAGGCCTCACACCAGCAGCATAAAATTCTTTGAAAATACAGCAAAGGACCCAAAGTGCAGCTTGAGCTCCCAGCCAAGGCTGTGGGATGAGTTTGCAGTAGACTCTTCTGTGCTCTGGGAAGGGCAGACCACCTGCCATACTTGCAGAGTTTACTGATAAACATTATCTATATAAAAAGTGGTGTAATGCCTCCAAAGCAGAGGCTGCAGGCCTGCACTGCTGCCGTCCTTTGTGTGAAGAGCACGAGGTCTCTGTGGCTGCCAGCTCAGTCCATGTGCATCCCTGCTGCAGCCTTTGGCTCTGCTGAGGGGGCAGAACCTGTTGGTGACAGTAAGTGACAGAGGAGCCCCCAGCACAGGTGTGACATTTGCCATGCCCTTGCTGTGAAATGTGACCGTGTGCTCACGCTGCCGGGGACAGCACTGCCTGCTGCTCTGGCAGCCGTGACCCAGATTCTCCTGCCCAAGCACAGATGTGCTGGAAATTCCCCTGCCCCCACGGGGAAGGTTTTCTGGTGTGCACATCACAGATCTTACTGGTTCTGGTGTGGAAAGGAAGGATATTTTACCAGCCTGGCAGCTGTGGAATAGCCATGGGGCTTGGCCTTTGCAGCTGCCTTTGTACTGTACTTTGCCTTTGTGGGACCCTTTCCATTCATTGTATTAAAGCACTTTGAAATATTAATTTAGTGTTGTGTCATTAGAGGGATTTTTACTGCCATTGTATGGGTAAGGACACCGAGACACATGGAGATCAAGTGATGTGTCCAGTATTCCACAGAGTAACAGGTAACATATTTTCTCCAGGCTCCTTGCTCAATAAATTAATAAAAGGGAACCTGATAAAGGAAGTTGGGAAATTTTTATGTGGCTTTTGTATGGATTTTTGATGGTGTGAGAGAGATAAAGCAAAACTGCAGACTCAAATGCTACTGAAGCATCAAACAAAGGCTGAAGTATTTTGAGCCATGATCTATTGCCTTTCAGATCCTCAGTGCTGTCCTTAGTGTCACAGTCAGCAGAAAGCAAGAGCCAGACTGCTTAACACAGGCTACTAAGTCAGGCATAATGATGCCTTGAGAGGCTAGACAGTGTTAAAGGAATAAGGTAGGTATTTATTAAAAAGGACTTCAAAGGATACACCTTGGGCATTACAAGGGCCTGGCCAAGGCTGCAGCCAAGATGGACAATGGGTCACACATTTTCACACTTTTATAAGTTTTGGCCATTTACATGTTGGGGTTAATTGTCCAATTACAGCTTTAGGTTGTGAAGACTCATCCTCCCAGACTGCTCTCCTCAATTTGCTGTTGTTTGTACTTCTTGGGCCTGAAGCAGAAATGGTGTCCCTGGTTCTTGGGCTGGAAAAGGATTGTTTTGTCTAACTAAACTGTGAAGAGAACTTGGTAACACTTTACATGAAGTTCAGAGTTATATACTAATACAGTACAGAATCTGGAAAATATGAAAGCTAAAACTTAAGGCATAATTTTCACTGCCTAAAATTGGTTTCCTAGTCATAGGAGGGAGATTTAGATCCAAGGTACTTGAGCTGTGGTCCACAGATGGCTGGCAGTCCACAAAGCATCAGTCAGCCAGGGTTTCAGCTCTAAACCAGAAACTGTCATAAAGGCAGTTATGTACTGATTTAGATAGAAAATACCATTTTTACTTTTTTTTAGTTACAAGTTTTTGTAATTACATCTATTGAATTACAGTTTTGTAAATTATTAAGATTTCAACATTTTGCCAATTCCATGTGACTTACTATTTGTCATCTATCCTTTAGCAACAGCAGGATATAAAATGAACTGTGTGTTTGTTTCAAAGGCTTGGCTGGTCCAATGATGAGGAAAGGCTGAGAAACACTCTTATGTGCTCTTTCTGCAGTTAACAGTGAGACTGGCATCTCTAAGGAGCTTCCATCAGGGGTTTGCATGTTGCATGGAGAGCTGCTGATTCAAGGGGAAATACTTGGTATAAATTGGACAAAGGAAGACAACATACAATCATGCTTCCTACTTCTTGAGCAGTTGCTTCTGAATACTGAGCACTGCATTTGTCTTTCTGCTTCCATGTCTCAGCTGACACAGCTGATACCTTGGGAACTTTCAGGTTAATCAGGCTAAAGGTGGATGAAGACCTGAGTGCTGCAGAAGTATTGGCCAGTTTGGATTGCTGCAGAATCTTCGTATTTCTTCATTAGGCAGCAAGGGTCTGAGATAGATTTCCTTCTGTTGGCTTGTCCACTTGGCTGGCTTGGGGCCACTCAGATTTCAGGTAGCTCTTGTGAGGTGCAATGGCCTAATGAAGGGATGCATCCATGTAATCAGGCTCTTTGCAAGCAAAACTCTCATGTGGCAAAATCTCTCTAGGATCACCTGTATGGTTAAAGCTAATCCCTGCTTTTTGCATATGTGAAGGTCTCACATATTTTTGTTATCACTGGTATGCTACTTAGATTGCAAACTCTTTTGAGCAGCAAGTTCATTTAGTATTTTTTGTTTTACAACACCTAGACAGTGGGAGTTAGTCTCTAGCTTGTTCTTCTAAATTCTATAGTAATAGAAAATAAATAACGTAAATAAATACATGCAATTCTGCATTCTAGGTGAATCATTTTTGAGACTGATCCTGTGCTCCTCAGTAATTCCTCTGTGACATTCCTGCTGGTACAATGTTCATGCTCTGATTTGCCATTTCACATGCGTGTAGTAAGGCAGAATTCAAACTGATAAAATACAGGCAAAACAGATGGTGAGCAGAGTGGTGAGAAAGAGCTAGAAGAAGTGACAAAATGAAGATTGTGTTTTATCTTTCCATGACTTATGTGCTTTTGAAGAGAATGACTGAGGTTATAGGACACAACCTGCTCATTCCACAAGTAGGATTTGGGAAGGCACTCCAGACCTGGAGCACCATGCCAGAGCTAGAAACATGGGTGGTACTTTCCCAAGGTTTGTACACACAACCACTCCATCTTTTGCTGTGAGCCTCAGAACAGGCATAACTCCTAAGCAGAGTACCCTGCAGTTTGTTTCTTACAGACACATTTTGCCAGAGAAGGAGAGGGCAAGAGATTTTAATTTGCTCTGGTGGTAAGGCAGTGATCTGCAGGCTGGTGAAAGTGGTCACAGAGCCAGAAGCAGGGCAGGGATGGCATCAAAGGAGAGAAGCCAGTTGTACAGTAAGTAGAAATGAAGAGCAAGGATTATATTTCAGAAGGGACACGCATTTGTATGGAGGCAGAGGATTGGGTGTCAAGTTGGAGATTTACTCTTGGCAGTGACAGGGGGACAGCTGGTGTCATGCTTAGGAAAGGCTTGTTTCATCAAATGCTACTTGCTGCATCCCTCACTGCTCATGCACTAATTGTTAATAAATAAACATCCAGTTTCAAAGAAGGAATCAATCAGTTGATCATTAAAGCTGCAGTCTCTCTTTCCCCTTTCTCTCTCATGGAGCTGATAGTAATATTTTGCTTTCCAAAAATGGCAAATTTTACAGGAGAGCAAAACCAATATTGAAGGACCTACTTGAGAGGAGTTACAAAGAATGCCCCTCATGTCTGGAGTGTTGTGTCTTTTTGGACAGATCCCAGGGATGCCAGGACCATGTGTGTACCTGCCTGTCAATTGACCAGGCAGTCCATTGCTGTCAGCATTAATGAACTGTTGCAGCTCCTGCAGAAGAAACAGTTCTGTTGAGTTCATAGTGCTGCTTCCTTTCATTCAGCTCATTTATTCTATTTCTTGTTTCCAACCTAAAAATAAATGTTTACACAGGAAAGCCAAAAACTGACAGATGTTTCTTGCCTCATGTTTTGAGGGAGGCTTATAACCAATAAACAGCCTCAGACAAGGAAAGGGCTTGTGCTTCAGGTTTTGTATGAGAATACCAAGAACCTGGATTCAGTGCAGTGCTGTAAATTCTCTGTGGGAAGAGGGCAAGTTAATTTATTCTTTCCTGATTTGGTAACTGTAAAATAGTCTTAGTGATAAGCTCTGTCCCTGTAAACTACCAGTTCTATTTTACACATGGTAGAGCCTGATGTGGGCATGAGGTACCAACACTGGAGCAGAATTGGAGGGGTGAGGTAAATATGAATTCTGAGCTGAAATTTCCAAGCCAATGGTCAAAAGTCATGGGGTGCTCTGGGATGTTTTACACAGACAAGCTTCTTCTGTGGCAGAGCTCTCCTGGCTGCCAGTCCCTGAGGAGTCCTCATGGATAAGTGAAATAAGGAATCTTGTATGGCATTTCAGGAAGAACACCCTTGCAGAGAGGATGGATGGGAAACACCTGATGATGGTAAAAAGCAGAGCAATCACAGGAAGATGACCTCCATTCACCACAATATTTCATGGTCACCTTTGTCTTGATGTCTTCAGCACAAATGCTCTGACACTTGCTGTGAGCATGAGAGGAGAGCTGCTCTCTCCAGCTGTGGGTCACATCAAACAGCCCTCGTGATGAAGTGGTTGTTCTAGCTTGGGCAGTTCCCACAGGACTGCTCTGGGTTGTGCTGTGCCTTAGGCCTTATTGTGGCTGAGCAGTTGGAAGCTCTTGAGCCTCATTCTGTTCATGGAAGGGTCCTGCTTGTCCTGCTGCCTCTTCTGCTGTCAACTTGGGAGGACATGGTCTGTGCATATCTAAACTTAGACCTATGATCCACTCAGACTATGTGACCCACAAGAAACTATCCCTGGTGTTAGATCAGCTCAATAACACCATCTGGCTCCTAAATCTACCTGCAGAATTCATTGTGACATGTGCAAGAGAGAGATGGATGCTGGAGCTACCCTGAGGCTAAAAGGCTTTGAGATAAGTCACGTATCTCATGAAAAAAGATTGAGTGGTTTGACTTGAGAATGTCTGCAAGACAAGTGGTTATATGAAAAAGAATTGTTGGTCAGTGTTTAGACCCACTGAACATGTTCCTCTGCAAAAAAGCCCTCTATCCTAGCTGGTGTTTTTTACTGGAAATCACAGCAGAGAAGCCAGGAGCATGATGGACACAAGCACTGAATGAGACTTTCCCCCTTCCAAACAATTTGTCTAGGTCTGAGTTAAAGCACATTGTAAGGGCAGCCTGGAGGCTGTTTGCATTTTCCTTGGCTTAATTGTACCTGTTTTGTAGCTGAACAAAGGACTCTGCTTTCCAGGTTTATTGTTTTCATTCTGCTTATAAGGATTTCAGTCCAAACAGAAAGATGTTGCTGTTTAGAAGGAGCATTAATAATTAAATTGAGATACTCTGGGGAATATACCCCATAAGACTGGATTTGTTGAATTTAAGTAGATCATAATAGTTTCCATGGCAACACACTCTGCTGTCCTATATACAGAAAGGGTCTTTCTCATAGGATCAAATGCAGAGAGGAAGCTGCTATTTTAAAATACACCCTAAAAACATAAACACCGAATTAAGGGTAAATACTTCTCTGCATAAATGTTGGAATTTTCTCATGCTTGTTATACTGTGCTCACCTCTTTTCATAGCTGTCAGGGTGCAATCAGTCAAACCAACCCCCTGCTGACTCTAATGATTTCTGGAGAACCCAAGGACTAATGATGCTTTCTCAGGATATAATCTATCTCATAGATACATCCATATCTGGATATTTATAAAGCTGTAACTGTCATAAGCCCACAATGGAGATTTCTGTGGTCCTTTTGAACAGGTTTGCAAAAGTCCTTGTGTTCCACTGCCTATCCTGGTGTCTGCTTGTGATTTCCCATCCCTTCACTGTGCTGAGTAAAACTGGTTTCATCAGTATTTGGACATCATTGTGAGATCCTTGTGAATGGTGTGTTCTGGTACAGCTGATTACAGCTGACTCTAAGATGGGAATTCATGGTGATGGCCTAGCACCCAAACACTTAGAGGTAATTGAGGAACCACACATTCACTTAGAAGAGTTGGAGATTCTTCAATCCATCAGGAATTGCACAAACTCTTTTCCTTAAATCTAGCAATCAAATAAGTGTATCATTTTATGTGCTCAAAAAAGCCTTATGGCCATGTGATCAGTTACAAAATCTGTGTGAAATGAAGTGTGATCATCCAAACAAAAAAGATGGAATTCAATAGAAAGCTTATGAATGTAATTTTCTAAGAAAGAAGTCACAGTACATGAGAGGGGGGGGAATGTTTGTATCTGGAATAATTATAGCTTCTCTTTTTTGCCCTTATAAGTAGGCTAAGGGGTGCATTGCCAAATTTTAGCAAGAACTGCCACAAAAAAATCCCTGTCCTGGCTTGTGGTAAACCTGAAGAATCAAGGCTGGATTTTCTGCAGAAAAACTAAATAAATAACTGAAAAATGCTGTTTCAATGCAAACCTCAATAATTTTCTCATCCCTAGGGCAATACCAGAGCTTCAAGTTGTGTCAACTGGTGCTACTTTGCTGAGGTCAGTAAGTGGCAAATCTACCTAGGTGGGAGACCTAAGGTTGTGTTTGTAGCTCAGAATGGTGAGGGCCTTGTAGAAGGTGCCAGCTGCATCCTAGAAAATGGAATGTTATGGGACAGAAGTTGGCCAGTTCAATGGAGGACTTGTGTTCTTTAGGAGCTTTGAGTTAAACTGCCCTTTGAGTGGTGACAGAGCAAGGATAGAGGGCTCCTAAAAACAAGATTCTGTCATGATCCTTTCATTTCAGTATTGGGAATTTCATCACTAAATAAGAATGTGGCTTTGCCTCCACTTCAGCAGCCAAAGCCAACTGGGTGGGCCATCTTAAATGTGACACCTTTGACCTCATCTCTGGAGCTCTGATGAGCTTCACTATCAAGCTTCTCTCTAAGAAGTGGTAATACCCACTGAAAGCTGAGGATGAAGAGCATGACCACCTTCTCTTTAGAGTCATCTAAAGAATCCAAATGCCTTATTGCACGCTAGCACATATATTTTTAAAGCTACTCTAATCACATCAGACAGGTAGAAACTCTGTAATCTCTCATTCTTCATGCCTGTACCCTTGTGTGAAGCTCTGTTACAGAGTGCTGGCTAACCATGGCTGCTGCCATTGGCTCTCATCCCTGATCCTGACTACCTTAAAGCAGTGCTGCTCTGCAGACTTTCCAGAGCTGGGAATCCCAGCAGCTCATGACAGCAATTTCTAGGGCTTGAGGAGATGTGACATAAGTGATTGATGGTACACACCCTCTGCCTGTTTCTACACATTGTTCATAGAGCACTGCAAAATCAGCAGAGCTGCTTGGGAGACTGCAGACAGGCACTGAAAGATTCCTGCCTGCTGTCCATGAAGCAGGACATGCATTTTAATTGTATAAATACTATGCCTGATTTTGCATGGTACTTGAAAGTGAACCAGTCTGCTTTCCACGTAGTTTGTGATAATTCATATTTAATCTCGTGTAAACCCATTCTGCAAAATCATACCCCCCACCCCCAAGGATTTATTTAGAGATGAGATATTTTTCATTTCTTTGATATAGTGTGTCCTGAGGTTTTTGCACTTGGATGTGCTATACAGGCACTGGAATAGCTCAGCATTCTTTTCCAATTATTATTCTGCTGAGGTTTGCAGATACTTGGCTGTAACAAATCAGGTCCCTATTCAAACACTATTATAATTTATGTATATTCTTGAAACCAAGACACCTCACTCAGGGCAGTCAGTCCATAAATGGCTGAAGCTGTGTAAATTCAATTCTCCAGACACATTTTATACAGCTATATGTGTTTGAAACAGTTTAACCATTTCATTTCAAAAGAGCAATGCTTTATTTAGGAGTGGCACTTGCAACATTGTCATCCTTCTGTGTGAATCCCCTTGCCTGGGAAAGAGAACAAACACTGGACTGTGGCATTTAAACCAGCAGTATTAATGAATAAGAAATGATGGAAAAGCATACATAAGATAGCATGCAGTGTGGGTGTTCCCACAAAAAGTACAAGCTGCCTTCTCAAGCAGCTGCCTATTTAGAAATCTCTGAAATGGTCCTTGAAGAATTGGCTGTCTTCCCCTTTGCCTTCCTCTCATGTTATTTCTGTGAAGTCTCCATCTGACTCCTAAGCCTCAGTTTATATTTTATTTTATATTTTGAGTAGCTGCCAGCTGAAAGGTATATGTGTGAGAGGGAAGGTGAGACTGGAAAAGAGGTGAAGTTGCTAAGCCAAAAGAAAGAAGAGGGGCAAAGCTTTTTCCATTCAGAATTGTGCAATGCACTGGCTTCTTACCCAAGCCTGAGACAAAATGGTATTCCTCACGGTGGAGGAATGGAGCTGTGCCTGTGTCACAGGCTTTGATCTGAACACATTTGTGTTTGGGGAAATGCAGAATAGAAGAGAGTGGCATGATTTATCCCTTTCCCTCTCTGAGGCTCTCAGCTAAAGACTGAAATTCAGAGATATATGCGAAGTCTAGGAGAGATCAAAATTGAATGCAAATGTGAACATGACATCTTCTTTCAGAAGGAGGATTGAGTATCTGGATAGCAATACTGCTGTCTTGAGGCATTAAAAAACCCTGATGTCTTCATCAGATTGTGAGACTGGATTTTGAATCCCAGCTTTTATAGTATGTGCATATATTGCATATATTTGTGGGCATCAGATATTTTGATTTGTACTCTGAACCTGCGAGGCTGTGTGCATGCTCTTTTCTGAGAAACTATTGTCTGATACTTTATTTTGAATGGAAATGTTCCTGTAATTGCGTCCAAGCAATCACCTGACGAGAATAAATGAGCAAATGTGGGAATTGCTAAGATGTGCTCCCAGTGAGATTGTCTCACTGTGTAATGATGGGGGTGGCACAGAAACAGCTCCTGGAAACTGTAACTACTCTTTCCAGATCTCACACTGCCTGGGCTGTGACCAAGCTGCTGATTTCCAGTGGTGAAAGCCATTTATTTTCCAGCATGGTCAATGGAACGTGTAGATATCTGTCATCTCAGCCTGCTCTGAAAGTTTTTACCCTAGGTATCTATTTGTCCAAAATCTCAAATTGTCAGATGTCATTGTAAAGCTCTCAATGTGAGCTGCTGTGCCATGAAATGCTTCAGTAGATACTTGTCCTCGCTAGGAGTCTTGCCTGCACTTTAGGTAATAGGTGGTTGTTAAAAAAATGTAATGTAGGTGAACAGTAGTTGTGCTGTAAAAATCAATGGAAGTAAAAAGAAGCTCCTTTCTCTCTCTTACCTTTAGTTAAAGACCCAAACTTCACTTACTAGAATATTACAGGGATGGAAATCTAGTCTGGTGTAACAGGAAAGTGTTTAACCTGTTAGGCTTCAAGGAAGCTACAGTAAGATTGGAAAACATCAGAAATTAAAAAAGAAATTGAATATTGGTTAAGAATTACAAAACTTGGAGGTACTTAAAAAGATAAAATTGTTTGGGAGGAATAGGCAAGGAATTGTCTTTTTGTAGCAGAAGTATATTCAGTTGTGAGATGAATCATCTAAATAGATGTAGAGAGATTTCAAAGTTCAGAAGAGAAGCCTTGCATTTTAAGAAACATCCCAGAGTGGCTAAGGAAATGTGTCTGAGTTCCAGCATATACATTTGTGCATATATACTCTTTGTTGAGCAAAACCAAAGATATTTTAGAATGCTCTGTACAAATTGCATGAGTTGTATCTGTCCCATGCACCTGCAAAGTTAATTGCAACTCAGAAATATTTAACTTCAGCTGCACTTCTGGGCAATATGCAAGTGTTACTGAGGGGATGGGCAGGAATTTTGGGGGGCTGGGCAACTAAATCTCCACCTGGGGTATCTTAGTCTATCCACACTGTGTGCTGGTATGCTCTGAGCCAGAAACAGTGACAATATCCTGCTCAACCCAGGCAAGTTAAAGGCACAACAGAAGCAGCTTTTGTGTGTCAGCACTGCATGATGTATGTCCAACCAGAGGAATGCTCAGCTGGGCTGATGTGGAACCAAAATGTACAAAGGGGATCTGAGAACTCAACTATTTCTCAAAGACTTGGAGAGATGTTGAGGATGGTGAAGACTTACAGAGGTGCTGGTATTTCTGTGCCTACAGTACTGCTGTGTCCTCAGGTACAGTCCTGAAAAGCCTTTTAGAATGATTAAATCAGAAAAACTAAAGATTCCTGGGCCCTGGAGTTACTAACATAGGTCTACCCTTCAACAGTGCTGAATATCACTTTTCTTAGGATCAGTTTCATTTAGTCCTTCTTCATTTAACCTGAAAACACAGTCCTCCAACTTCTAAAGGATGAATTTAGGGGCTCTGGAGGAGATTGACATTTAAGAAAGCCCTTTAAATCAATTTTAGCTTGATCAAGGCCTTGCAGCCTCTGATCCTTTTAAAAATTATCCATGTAGGGGTAATTTACTTTCCCTGTGATGTTCCCAGCTCCAGCAGAAGAAAGGATGTGTCATTTTATCTCTAGATATGCACCGTGGGCCGTGGTGTTTGGCATAGGGGTAAATAAGCTGATAATGACCTCTGCACTCATGGCTTTGTGCAAGAATTCATCATGCAGCAACATTACCATAAAACCATTATAGTAAGCTGCACAGTTAATGACACAAAGCCTTGTATGTGAGTTTGTGGCTGTAGAGATAAGGGAAACCTAGCTGTTCCTCTAGCTCACCAAAAATGGCTAAGCAAGAGAATTAGAGCACTGTTTGTAAATATTAATTTCATCTCCTTACCTCTCTTTTTGAAGCTCTGCTATTTTTGAAGAACTTATTCTGTGTTAAGTCCCAGAGTTAAGACAGAGTCGTGCTATTCTTCACATGCTTCCCTTGGCAATCAAGTAGGTATTCCCTAGCTTAGCTCCTTGAGGACAGCACCAATTGCAAAGGAAAGGGTGTGGTGAGGCTGAGGAAGAAGGTTCTCCAAGCAGCAAGGAAGAATCTCCTCATCATTCAGGGAATGGATCCCTGGTGTTGCTGTACTCCTGATCATAGGAGTGATGTAGTGCTGTTCTCTTCCAGATCTCAGCACAGGGTTGGGTTAGCAAGAGGATTATCCAGCAGGTTGAAGACAGTGATTGTTCCCCTCTGTTTCACAAGTGTAAGAGGATGTCACAGTTGCTGGCTGGAGTTGAGTATCCCATTTTTGTTTCCCTGGTAGAAGGAGGGCCCTGGCAGGAATGAGTCCAGTGGAAGAGGGTTGGAGTGCATGGTGCACCAGGACAGATGGGTGGGATGTTTGTTCAGCCTTAATAAGAAATGGTAAAGGGTAGATGTCATTGCTGTCTTCAAAAATGTGGAGGATTGTTACAGAGAAGGCTTTTTGTGGAGGCACAGTAAAGGGTGAGAGGCAATGGAAACAAGTTGCAGCAAAGAAAATTCTGATTATATATAAAGAAAAGAATTCTTCAAAGCAAGGGTGAGCAAACATGAATAGGAGTCCAGAGACAAAGATACTGAAAATTTGACTGGTCAGGGCCTGGGGCTCCTGATTTATCTCTGGCAGGGGATTGGTGCTGCTCCTTTGTTCCTGGGTGAGCCTGGTTCCTCCAGGTTTAACCCTGGAGGAAGTGCTCTTGCTCTGCAGGGAGCACTATCAATGGAAGCTCAGAAGCCAAAGGGCTGGGTGCTGGCTGTCCCATTTATTGTCCAGGAGAACTTCAGAGGTTCAGGAGGTATTTTACATGGTCACCATTGTGGGCAAGTATGAAGGAAAAATGTGAAGCAAGAGGTGGCACTATACTGTCATTTTGGTGTGCTTTTCATTCTGTGTGTGAGCCCAAGTCCACTGTCTGCCCGTGCATCCCATAATGAGTCTCACACCCCTGCAGGTACTAACCACCCTCAGTCTGTGCAGTGCTCTGGGGAGCCTCTCCCATTGGGTGTCACGATGGGTGTCACCCCCGTGGGGCTGATGCTGCCCTGGGACAGCCCTGAGAGGTGCCAGGTCAGGGTATTATTTAGGCTCTCCCAGCTGCTGTTTTGTACCACTTATCCTAACACTGTGATTTAGGATTAGCCACTAAATGGTCATTTTTCTCCTAATTTATGTTAATTATAGGCAAAGAGCTGCTCTGGTCATTGAAGCTGAATTCAGAGCCAGTAGATCTGATTGATTATTCATTTAGTGGTCCCTGACTTCAGAACAGAGGCGTGTTTTCTTCTGCTTTCTTCTCAATTATGTCTGGGTTAGACTGGAGGCTGCTCTGTATCAGTTCAGCTCCAGCTGGAGATCTCTGCCTTCGTGTTTATCTCAGTTGCACCATGCATTTCATTACAATGCTGTTATTAGCTGTGTAAAATGGAGGGATTAAAAAGGATGAATGAAATGAGAAAAGACCCTGGAGAAAAGAGCTATTAATTTCACACCAGAAACCCTAGTTAAATACCTGGGAGAAAAGACTAGAAGTCTCTCTTTTTCAAGCTGTATGATAGTTTCTTGTTTTCCTTTGTTTTAAAATAAAAAATATGCAGGTCCTAGTAAGAAAGCAGGTGCCCAGCCACTCCCTGAAATGTTTAGAGTACCCAGAAGAAATACCAATCTGTGTCTGTGGGCCAGAAAGAGAAACTTGGTCTGCATGGCCTGTGAACTCCCTGCAATTTTGCAGCTGTTATATTTAGCATGTGGCATTCTGATACCTATGCTAACCAAAGCATGGAGCTGGGCTGAATATTCTGAAATTACCTGTAGAATCATCTTGCCTTAGCTTTCCTACACCCTTGCTTTAGTTGAAGACTGGGCACTATTCAAGTCTTGATATGATTCTTCCTGTATTAATTTAATGTCTCACTTTCTTATCATATAAAATAGACATAAACCACTAATGAAATAGAAATAATCAGAAATCAGCAGTAATGCCACTAGCTTTGAAATTCACGTCAATAATATTTGTCCTGCACTTTGAAATCCTCCTTTGAAATGTGTTATCAAAATGAGAAGAAATGTTCTAAAGATGTGTGTGTGTGTTCTTGTTTGTTTGTTTACTTAACTAGGAGGTAGATACTGGCTCTGGAACATGGAGGTTACGACTGAGTTGGGTCCCATTTGTTTTCAGTGATCTGGTCCTTCAAAATGTTTGGTCTTCTGGTTTTTCTGGCTAATGTTCTGGAGTCCTCAGAGATGTAAGGAAGTCAGTTCCTGATGGAAGGAGGTGTGCTGTTTACTGTTAATTTACCAGCATCCACCATGTCCCGTGGAAGGTGGCCCTGCCCACAGCAGGGGGTTGAACCAGTAATAATATTTCACCTCAGGCTGTTTTGCACCAAGTTGGCCATGACTATGCCTGAGACCTTTTTCTGTGCCAAACTGCTCTCCTTGGCAGGGGAGAGATCTACCCTGGGTTTCTGAGCTCCTCTGAGAGCTTCTGGAGAGCTCCAAGGCCCAGAGATACTCACAGCAACATTGGAACTGCTTGATTTGTTACAGCAGATTGGATCGTTGGTAATCCATGGAAAGTCAGTATTTTTCATTGCTTTAGCTGAATACTGGGGCCAAAGGCATCTTCTGGTTTAATTTTGAAATTACATTGAGCTGAAATATTCCTTGCATTTAGTTAAGCACTTCTAGTGATGTTCTGGAAGCTGAAATAACAATACTCTAAGGAGGTTATATTGCAATTGATTTGGATGTGTTATAGTTTCATTTAATTTTTTATTCCTGTTTTTTGTCCCATGAGTACACCACCAAGAAGTACACACCAAGAAGTCTAAAGCTGTCAGTGAGGGGTAGATGAACATGAGTTTTTGTGTTTCTCACCACTTCCTTAGACAGTGGCACTTATGGTTTAATGGTGGAAGCCTTCCATAACCTGAACTGAGTTTTCAGATACAGAGAATGTAGTAGGATTATACTCTCAATTAGGATTTCTATATGTGGTGGCGCTTCCTAAAGGGTGATTCACATAGTATCAGTCAAAATAATTCCAAAATAATACTTGCAGCATGATGTGGTTTTCTATGAAAATAATGTGGAGCTTCTCTGTTGATAACCAATCCATATGTTATACCCTTTTTTAGCCTAGAAATTAGTTTGGTTAGGTTAAAAGTTTTTCTGTTCCTTTTCATATCGTGAGCCTACCATAAATCTGTAGGCTAACTCATAATGCAGATTTTGGACCAACTGTCATCTCCGGAATATAATATCACTACTTCTAAAAAACCCTTTTCCCACATAAACATCCCCCTCAGAGTCAGGAAAAGCAGCCCTTCCCATCTGAAACATACCATTTAGTTTTCAAATTGCCATTTATTTGGCTTGGAAAAAACCAAAGCTTTCAAAGCCGGAACTATAGGGTCAGTACTGGATAGGGAAAACATCAGGACACGGACCCTGAGCCCTGCCCTTTGGAGCAGTGAAGCTGGGTGAAGATCTGACCCAGTCACACAACAGGAATGTTTTCTTCTCTAAAAGGCACAGATTTTATTGCCCTCAGTATCACACTTTGATTAATTACTTCTTCTTCCCCAGAAGAGTGATGAACCGTGGGCTGTGCCAGTGCTGGGAGTCAGCTCAGTGCCCTGGGCTGTTTTCTCCTGCGGTGCTGCTGGGCTGGAGCGCAGAGAGGGGAGGAGCAGCGGCAGCACAGACGCCTCTGGCGAGGCCCACGAAACACTATCTCTGACAGGCAGCTGCTCAGAGCCCCCTGGGGTGTGCCAGGCACAGTGTTCTTGTTGACTGCAGCTTCTCACAGGCCCCACACCAGCCCCACTCACTTTCCACACAGACCCCCTTTCAAACATTGTCTGGGTGACAACAAATTCCTCTCTCTCATCAGCGCTCTGGGCCTGGCAGCTCTGCTGAAGGCAGCGTGAAGTAGAACAGACCAGCTTAGGAAACCTCTACCTGCAAGGAATCTGCTTCCTAAAATAGCTGCAGAGCTGTGGGGTATTTTTATAGCAACTACACAGGCATTCTCTGTTCTGAAGGACTGGAAAGAGAGCTTTAAAGTGTTGGCTTGAGTGTAAATTGATGAAATTCTGCCTGAGTTTGAAGAGTCTGCAACAGTAACCCTGGGAAGGGTTAAGTACCTGCCTAGTCTTGAATGGACTTAAAATATGACACTCAAGAGTAGCCATGTAAACATAACCCTGTGAAGAGCCTTCACTGCTGGTACTTTTTCTAGGAATGTCAGGCTTCAGTAGGCATCACGTGCATTATCATAACAATCCCAATATTTAACAAGGTCTCTCCATCAGTAATAGAGTTATTTTAGCATTTCTATCTCCTTCCTGTAACAGGAAGTGTGGAAAAGGGAACAGTGGGGACAGGTTTATCTTGTTCAGAGAGTCTGAAGGTAGGATTTCAGTGTGAACAATGTAATACTTCACCGAATCATTGAGGTTGAAAGAGACTTTCAAGATCATCCAGTCCAACTGCCAACCCTGCACAACACAGTCACCCCTAAACCATCACCCCTTGTGCCACATCCAGACACCTCTTGAACACTTCCAGAGATGGTGACTCACCACTTCCTTGGACAACTTATTCCAATGCCTAACCACTCTTCAAGTGAATTTTTTTTCTAATATCTAATCTGAACCTCCACAGATGCCACTTAAGGCCATTTTCTCTCATCCTTTCACTTATAGACACAGCAGAAGAGACCAACAGACCAACCCCACCCACCTTACTACAATGTCCTGACAGTTCTAAAGAGGAGTGAGGTCTCTTTGAGCCTTCTTTTTCTCCAGACTAAAGAACCCGAGTTCCCTGAGCTGCTCCTCACAGAACATATCTCCTAAGCCCTTCACCAGCTTTGTTGCACTTCTCTGTGTATGCTCCAGCACCTCAACATCCTTTTAGAAGTGATGGGCTCAAAACAGAGCACAGTACTTGAGATGCATCCTCACCAATGCCCAGCACAGGGAGACAATCACTTCCCTGGAATTGCTGGCCACACTATTGCTGATACAGGCCAGAATTCCATTTGCTTTCTTGGCCACCTGGGCACACTGCTGGCTCATTCCCAGCTGGTTGTCAACCAGCAAGCCCAGATCTCTTTCTGCTGAGCAGTCTCTCAAACCCCCTTGCCCCCAAATGCATGGGGTTGTGACCCAAGTGTAGCTGCATGACAGCTGCAGGCTCACCAAGGCCAGTTTCTCACCCATCCCTGCTGTGTTCCTTCACCTCTTTGTGCCTGGCCATCTGCCAGCTCCTGTGTGAGGAGTGCCCTGGCTGAGGAAAACAAAAAAGGGTCATCTCAACTGGAGAGGAATGTGTGCTCCTTTGGGAAGATGAAGGTGCTTAAATCAGAAGCATCAAGAACAGCCCTTGGCTTGCTGTTTCTGCTGCAGGGCCAGTTGGGTGTCCCTGTGCCCTGCAGTTACACCAGCAGGAGCCATTGGGCTTAGCAGCCATTAGGTTACATGAACCAAGATGGAGTTTCATTTTGCCTCTGTAGTAACCAGCTGAGAAGCCAGAGGTGGGTGTGGATGGAAAGCAGAGCATCTTTGTGTTAGATACAGAGCTCTCCTGGCTCTGCCTTCTCCTTCCTCGGTGTGAGTGTGTGTGAGTGTGCTTTGGAAGTGCTGATGTGAGGACACGGTCTTAGCAGGTCAGAAGAGCTGAACAGGGCACCAAGGAGGTGCAGAGGAGTGGTTCCCAAAGCAGAGGGATGTGCTGGGTGGCTGTGCAAGTGTAGCTTTACCTCCAAGGCAGTGCATGACTGGCTGAGTGACATGGGCACACCTGCACGTTTGTCCTCAGGCACTGAACCAACCCCTCAAGCTGCAAGTGGAATTTGAAGTAAGCCTAATCTGTCTCAGGGGTATCAGGACCCAGTGCTTTCCTTGAGAGGTATTTTTGTCATGAGTGTTCTCAGAATGTAGCAGGATGTCAAGTCTGGCACGGTCAGGTATCCACATCTCCTGGGCCCGATGTGGGGATGGGTTCAGCTGTCACCCTCAGGGTGAACAGGCAAGTTCCCAACTTCCTGGAGCCACCATTCTGCTGCACAGTGACTGCAAAGAATTTGCAGGAGCCACCTCCTAGGGAATATAGCCCAGAACCTCTTCTGCAGCTGGTGCTTCCTTCACTCCAGCCCTTTCTTGAACATCAGGCATTTGACCTATCCAGGGACTCAAATAAACCCTTACCCTGACCTTGTGCACTGCTTATTTTCATGTCTCTGACTGCTGGATTTCAACTGGGAACCTTCAGTGCAAAGGCAGCGTCGTTTATTTTTATCTGTGGCACTGTGTGAACATTAATTAGGGCTGATAATAAAGAACACAAACCTATTGGCACCCTTCTTGTTGGTATCACTGAAGAATGCTGGCATGGTGACAGCTCAGCTTCTGCTCTCTGTATAAGAAGCATGCACTAGCCAGTGAACATGTTGAGAAAATAGGAAATGTCTCAATGATTCCTAAATGTGTCCATCCCCTTGAACAGAAGTTGCCATCTTGGCTGCTGTGTTCCAATGAAATGGGAACATTGGGTTATTTATGGGCAAAATAGGGACTGTTCTATTTGTGTTGTGGTAGTAAAATGTTCTAAGTGTTTGGGCAGTCCAAACACTGCTGGTGGCATGGTAACTAGAGGAGCAAATCTTGGATGGCTTGGGATGCAGACAGCCCGTGCTGGTATATTTGTAACAGCAGGTTACCATCCAAAAAATATCCCTGTGGTTAAAAATGCTCAAGGGACTGGATGTGTAGGCATTTCTAGAGGTAACCTGAGTCCTGGCAAGAGCTCCTGAGAATCACTGAGAGCCTTTCCATTTATTTCAGTGGCAACTTTATGGAGCATGAGAGTTAATTTTGTGGGTAAATGACTTTTCCATGAGGAAGGCAGCGTCACCAAATCAGAACTCAGGATGTCCTGTGGGAGCCTGCCAGGTCATGGTAGCAGCTCTGAGGCTGTTGCCCAGGCTGTAGCCTAGATTCTACCAGGAATACTGTCACATCTGGGATAGCCTGTTCTCTGTGATGGCCAGACCACTGCCCCAGCAGATCCAGAGAAAGAACAGAAGGATATAATAGGCAGGTCTGACTGTGGCTCTCCTGGTAAGTGGAGACAGAAGGAGCTTTGGTGATGATGCAGCTGCTCTCCTGGAATATGACAGGGTTTGCTAAAGAGGAGCCAACAGTTCAATTGCTTTACTATTCCCCTGACAATCAGGAAACTTCACAATATGGGAAGCTTCATCCTTTCCTGTGTCATTTAATGGTAAACTTGAATAATGAAACCCAAACCCCAAATCCTACGTAATGTAATTATATTAATAAATGCAGTACATCCATTCCACATAATAACTCCTGATGATAGAGGGGGTTTCTCCCCTCCTTTTGCCTTTGCTCTCTTTAAGTTGAGCGTCCCCTTACACTGCATCAGGAGGAGTAAATAACCTCAGTTATTTGTCTTTGTTGCAAAAGAAACAATTACAGCCTTTACAGTCCCTTGTGTGCATCCTCCCCAGTGCACCTCCACTTTCTCTGTCTGTCTTTCTCTTTTCCCTCCTGCCTTCGTGTCTCCCTTTTGACAAAGAATGACCGGAAGCACTTGTAATGATCCAGGCTGGGGATTGCTGCTGCTGAGGTGCCTAATAGGATTATAGGATTTTCAGCATTAATCCTTATCCTATTCTTGAGGCAGACTAACCTTTTACTTAGATTTTTGCCTCCTGTTGCACAATTATTTGACTTTTCAGTGATTTCTTTACAGCTGCTGTTTTGTCCTTTTTCAAGGTAATTGTAATTGGTGTAGACCTCCAGCACGGAGCAGTGTAAGAACTGTCAGGCTGTTGTGGTTATTTGTTTAGTGCTGCAAGTGGGCTTTTCCCTACTCACTGATGGATGTCACCACTTCCCTGCCTCTCTCTGTACCCTGAGGGCGTGTGCTTGCTTTAGCCCGGATTACAGAACATTTCTGTAGCTTTAAATGTAGCAACTACTCTACATCAAGCTCTGGGAGGTCTGATGATCAGGATATCTGCTTCTGAAGGTAAAAGGGCCAAGGCTCTCCTGGGTACACGGCTCATTGAAAGAAGCTTTGAAAATGGAAATGGGTGGGGAGTGGGTTGACTGATTTCCTAAGGAAATGAGACTTAAGTTGTCTGTTTTTCCACTGCTGCAAAACTTTTGGATCTGCAAAGTGATTGTGGCCAAAATAGATGTGTCAGAGAGGCCTCAAATACAACTTTGCTACATTATTCATAAGAATTAGCTGCTGGATAGGAGATTGTTTTATAGCACTGTCTACCAGGAGGTAAAAGCTGCAGTGCTACCTCCATAGGTAGGTCATTAACTTGGCTGGCCAGCCCCAGACAGACAGACAGACAGTGCCTGTAACACAGAAGAAGTCACAGCACGTCTGAGTCCCAGGTCAGCTGGCAGCTGTGGGAGGAAGCTGAGGGGCAGTCCTGTGATTTTGAGGATGTGGGAAGAAAGCTGAAGTTCCTGTGATCTGATGTTGAGAGAACATCAGAAGCGTTGCAGAAGAAGAGTATAGAGATGAGGAGGAGTGGGGAATGATATGGGTGGAATTGGTGTGGTTTGGGCTGCTGTCCCTCAAACTGGGGGCTGTCAGGATGGCTGCCAGGAAACAGCTTGTTTTGGAGGCAATGGACTGATGTGCAATGGGGGAGCAAGGAGCACAGGAGCTCCAGGGTGTGGGAGAATATGCAGAAAGATGCAGAAGATGCAGAAACCAGCAGAGGAAGAGGGCAGTGGCACTGCAGTCATTAAAGGACGAGAAGGGACCAAGGTAGGATGTGTTAAATGAGCAAACCAACAGTGGTTAGGAACAAGGTTTTTCAGGCATGGAAAGCAAAGCAAAGTTACTGCAGCTTGTTAGGCTGGGAGTGGGGGTGATGGGGACAGGGAAGAGGGGTTTAAACACTGGTGCATCCAGCTGGGGGATAGACCGTGCAAAGGAGGTGAAAAGGAGACTTGGACAAGGAAAGACTTTATGGCTTTCAAGGGACAAGGGAGGGACAAAGGATCAGCCTCAGGTTTGTGTATGGCGTGCAGGAGTGATTTGGCAACAGTCTGAGCATGGGGATGAACGAAGGCAGGAATCAACAGTAACTTTACACAGGAAGTTTGGGTGAGGGGGAAGTGAGAATTATTGTCTTCAGCAGGGTAGAGGAACTGAGGGAAGAGATGGAGGATTGATATGTGTGGTTGAATTAAATCAATTGTATTCAACCCTGGTCCGAAGCCAAGTGAAGACAGTGACTTCAAGAGACTTTTTGGACTATCCCTATATGCAAATATTTGTCTTAAAACCCCTTAATTTGCATTACAGAAATGTCCAAACATCTTTTTTCTTCCATTTGTAGTGTGTCCCCAGAGCTTAAGTCACCCCAAGCCACTTAGTAAGCTGCAGCAGTGACAAGACTGGCTTCCAACATTCCTTAAAACAGTTTTCAGTCTGGTAAACCACAGCAGTAATAAATGTCCATATATGTACACAATAGACTGCAAGGCAAATCAGTGAAACTTAATCTCCAGTTTAGGGAGATCACATCACCTTAACAACTGTCCCTTGCTCTGCACATGCAAAATTATTGCAATTTCCTTCCCTCACAGGATTTTTTCCCAAGTATTTATTGTCTGCAACTAATTATTTTCTGGTATTCCTATAAACCATTTTCTTCTTCAGGATCCAGTGACTTTCTGTTACCAGCACAAACTGAGGAAATGAATATCAATCATTCAGTGATTATTTGCAGGAAATAAAAGTGTGAGATAGCAGCCAGCCTAGGCCAAGAAGGAAGAACAGCATTGCAGTGCTTTTTATAAGGAGAGCCAAAAATATTTTTCATGTGCTCAGCTGTTATTTTCTGAATATTATAGCTTTCTTCCTTTTGTGAACTCTACCTTCTTTGGATTAAGTCCTGCTACCACTGAACTCAGAATATTTGTTATTAGCCTCAGTGAGAACAGGATCAAGCCATTGTCTGTCTGCTTGTCCTTGCCTTAACCCGTGTTGCTGTTTGGTGGGATACTGCAAGGGACAAAACCACTTTTGATTTCCCAGAATCTTTCTGAGTGTTTGGATCTGATCCTTGCAGATAGCACAAGCCCCTCTGAGTGAAATAGGTTTGGAGCTGACTGTTTCCAGCAAAGCTTTTTGAAACCAGTGTGAAGCCTCAGTAAAATATTGAATCTCCTCACTCAGTAGCTGCTTTTCTGAAGTCTGCATTGTGCTTCAGGTTCTGCTAAGCCATGCAACAGTGAGCATGATGAATAGCAGGCAAATTGCCTTCAGTCACTGCTTTGGAAATCAAGATGTGTGCTGGCTCACCCCATTCTTTCATAAATACCTTCTTGAGCTCCGGGAAGTACGATGGTGCACCATATCCCAGAGTGTTAATTTTTAATGTCTTATGCATGTAATGGACTTGACTGGAATTATGAGTCCCATGGCACTCAGTCACTGCTGGCAGGGTGGAAAAAGATGACTGCAGGTCTGTGTGGCTCCACCATTAGGGATTGAAGCATTGATCATTTTCATTCCCAGGAGCAGAGGAAACAGTTGTGTGAATTTAAAGCAAAAGCTTCGATGGAAAGATGGGTAGTTGCAAGCCAGTAAACACCACCCTGCAATCTATTAAATTTAGACTTTGCAGCATCATCCTCCTGCATTGAATAAAACTGACTGAAACCTGGGCAGGGCAAAGTGGTTTTGACAAGCCTATGCTTCCGTGCAGAATAATCCAAGTGAATAAGCATGTAGGCAGTGATGCAGAGAGAACCTAGTATAAAAAATTCTCCACTTTTTTTCTCAGTAGTGCTATTTTTAACTTACAGATCCTTGTTTCTTTCTTACATGAAATCTTGAAGCTGACAGCATCCCTTTCAGACTTGAAAATGAAAGGAAGCTATCTGAAAGAACAGCAGAGCTGGGATTTTTAGGCCTGATCATGTTGGCATATCTTGGTGGGCAGAATCCTCCTCCTTTCATGGGCACAAATTGACTTTACTGAACAGTGCAGGGTTCTTTCCTATGGGTTTAATGTAGGATAAGGCAGCTAAACCCTTGCACCAGCAGAACTTGGATCCTGCTTTGTCATCTGCCAGATTTGCAGAGTACTGAATAGAGGTGGAAGGGATTTAAGACAAATAATTCTCTCTCTGAAAGCAATACTCCCATATTCCTGGTGTCTCAGTAGATTGTTTCAAGATCAAATTTTTAATTTCCTTTTGAAGATGTGGTGGTGGTCTTTTTTGTTTGGTTTGATTATTTTGTTTTGTGTGTAACTCATAAGGTACAGCTTTGGAAATCATTGCAAAAGGAAAATCAGCCTGAATCTCTGCTCTTCATTCATGTCACTGGCAATAGCTGCTCTAAATTCAGTGATGCAAAATCACTCCTGTACTGTACTTAGTGCACTCAAGTTTAAATCAAATCCTAGCACTTTTTTACCAGTGCAAAATCCACATTTTAAACACAGGGGGAAAAAAAAAAAATCTTTCTCTGTGACAGGAAATCAATTTAATCCATTCATTGTTTGTTTGTTTGTTTTTTCCAGGCTTATATTTGGCACCCTTTACCCAGCATATTATTCTTACAAAGCCGTGAAATCAAAGGACATCAAAGAATATGTGAGTAATGAGGTTTGTGGCTGTGCTGGGGGGTTGTTTTCTAAGATTGCTCCTCACCACATTGGAAAGGTGTTGCCTGTATTCTGGGAAAGCTCATACAGCAGTGCAAGGGGCAGACTGGCCTGAAGGTGGGCTGGTTGATTGCTGGGCACAAATGAGACTTGGGTTTGTGCTCCTGGCTCCAGTGCAGGGCTGATGTGCTCCTTGACAAATGTGTACTCTTCCTCTGGTGGTGAGATTTACAACTGACTTAAAAGGCATTTGGCATCCAGAGCTTTGTGTGCTCTTCTTTGTTTCTGAAGAGCAGCATAAATCAAAGCCTTTCCAAAAAGCCTTGAAGCTTTAACTGCTCATTCAAAACAAGGATAAGAGAAGGCAACTCGAAGTACATATGACTGAATCCTCAGACAGAAATATCCTTCCTTGCAGAGCAACCTATTTACAGGCAGGTCTGGCAGCTGGGTGTGCTCTCTTTTGTCTTTTTGCTGAAAAATCTTCCCTGGGCCCTGGTTTCTAGAGGCGTATGGGGCCATCAGGGAAAGTGACATGAGGGACAATCAAAAGCACTTGGATGCTGTTGGGGTCCTGTAGGATTTGTAGTGCCCTTCACAACCTGAGCTCTTTTAACTTCGTTGAACCCAGCTCAGCCTCCAGATCTTGACTCTTCAATCCTCTCAAGATCCCAGGGATAATGAGCCCATTTTCTCATCTGGATAACAGCACAGATGTGTATCCCATTAAATCTTTAGTGCAAACTCAATCTGGGACTCACTGTGGCTGCTAAGAGTTTTGTTTATAATTTTCCTTGGGTTTGGGTATTTTGAGAATCATAAGTGTTACAGAACACAGCAGATACTTAAGGCAAAATGTCTCTGCAACCCTTGCACAGCTGTGCTTCTCAGGGCCTTTTTGCTTGAAAATGCTGAAGATGTGCACAAGCATCTCCAAGCAGTGTCTGCCACTGATACTTAAACATTTTCATAGTCCTTTTCTGGAAGGTATTTTGTTGAAGGGTCCAGTTCCTGTTGGAAATTTAATTGTTAAAGAGGAACTCACATCAGACACTTGTGGTTGTGACGCAAATGTGAGAACAGCTGATCCAAGACCTGCTCTGCCCTTACAATTTATTTCAGTTTAACATAGCAGTTGTGGCAATGTTTCCATTAAGGCTTGATTAAAAAAAAAAAAAATGAAGTAATAATTTACACTGACACAGGAGGAACCTTCACTTATTAATCAAAACTTACATCACTCTAAAGTAATTTTATTCTGCTTGGTAATAGTAATTTTGATGAATGTTTTAAGCTGATCCAAGCTCATCCACACCAGGTCTTGGTTTGTGTTTAAAAGTTTTGCTGGCAGTAATGTCTAACTGAGAGAGCCATGTTGGCACTGAGGCTCTGAGGAGTCACAGTTACATAAAAAGTCTGGCAGAAGCTGCTCTGGGAAGATGATGCTCTCAGGCATTTTGCAGTGCCATTATTGCTGTAACACTACATAGAAATATAAATATGCACATAAATATAAATCTCAGGAGAGCAGTTATGTAGCAGAGTGACAGGTGCTCAGGGGATAATTCCAGTACCTACAGGGAGATGGAGTCTATCAGTACTTTCTCCACTGTACTGGGGAGAAGATGAGGATATAATTTCCAAGCTGGTGAAATCCAGATTTATTGATGCCTTCATCTTCCATTTCCCAGAGCAGCACCTGGTGTAGGTATCCCTCTTGTACTGTCTTCCCTCCAACCTTTCTTTAGACTATTGCCATTGTACTAGCCTTAATTAAGATGGTCTAATTCTCTAATTCATGGATTTTCATGGGTTTTCCTTCTTTAAGCTTTCTAACATTCCAGCAAAGCTGCTTAGGGATCTCCATTTTCAAATGCACCTTATTAAACAACAGTTGTCAGTTAAATTAACCTTTGTTTCACCATCTTTTTCCATCCTAAGAAGAACCAATACTACATACTTCAAAATAGCTGAGCTGTGCTTTTAAATGCCATTTAGTGTTCAGTGACAAAAATTCTCAAATTCCTGAATTACTTGAGGTATTACAGTTTATCTGACCAAGTCACCATCCCCAAAGACTCTCTTGATGTCACCCAAAGGAAACCACCATCCATGACAGAGGGGTTTGCCTAGTTGAACAGAGGCAGCACAGCACATGCTCTCTCCACCAGTGTGAGGTAAAACCCTTCCTCCATTGCCACAGGCAAGGGATTTAAACTCTTGCCCTTGCCCTTGTCACTGCACTGGGTGTGGGTGGGAGGAGGCACAGCCACTCCAGGGCTGCCCACTGAGTCAGTTGTGGTGAGTTGATTGTGCTCCTGAGCCCTGGATTATGGCAGTTACCTCTTTACCTGGCTGTAGGTATTATGTAAGTAATTACATTTTGTCTTAACTGGAGTTTGGCCAACAACCTTATTTTAACATTTGCTATTAACAGGAGCCAAGTGAGATTTTTAATTCCCTGTGATAGGGCAATCATGCTCTACTGGCCAGTGGAGTTTCTGTAAGGACAGAGTCAGGCTGCTCTTCTTTTCCTGAGACCAGTCCTAAAGTCCACAGTCACCCTCCCAAGGGCTGTGTAAATCTGACACATTATGTGCTGAAGTGGGACAAACTGGCACCTTCAAGTCCACAGTAATTGCTAAATACACAGTGGGGAGGGTGAGGAGGTAAGAATTTCTTTTCCTGTGAGAGTTATTCTGTGCACTTGTGCCTGTAAGAGAGAGTTGGAGACTGTTTTTGTTTGCCAGGTCAAATGGATGATGTACTGGATCATATTCGCCCTCTTCACGACAGCAGAGACATTCACGGATATCTTTCTTTGCTGGTAAGCACCAGAGGGGAGAGGCTCTTTGGCATGAGACAAAAAGAAAATGGAAATATTTACAAGGGGATAAAATGTACACAAAGGTGCACTGACTCCTCTACAGAAGTTCAGCAGCTTCAAGTGCACAGAGGGTTTTTGTCTGCAGGAGACATGCTGCCTTTCTTAGTGCTGCCACAGGAAAAAAGAGAAAGAAGTGGAAAGGCTCAGTGGTATCTCATTAGTGGGAAATCATTACTGGAGTCTCAGGCCCTGCCTGTCAGAGAGGCACAGCTGACTGCCCAGTTGGTGCTTGCAGAGGTCATCACATAAATAACAGTTGATTTAGCTACAGGCAGAGTTTTAGACTTGCCTGGCTGTACCCTACAGTAAATACACAGACTGTGGATCGGGTACAAACAGCCCTGCAGCACAAGGCTTTGTAGGTTGCTGTGTGGGGGGTTGTTCCTGGGATGTTTTGCCAGACATATTCCTGGTTAGACCAGGTTTCTGGTTTGAAGGAGGACAGTGACAGTCCACACTGATGTGGCTCTCTGGTGCCAGTGGAAGGATTCCAGGTGGCTTTTATCAGAATGAGAGCACATAAATGCCCAATTGTCAGATTCAGTTCCTTTTGGTTTGGAAGTGTTTGCTGCTTGGTTGTTCTTTATAGTAAGGCCTTTCTACCAGAAATCAGTGAGATCAGTAGATTTCAGGATGAAAATTTAGCTGTAGTGCATGGCCCTTACAGCCTGTTCCTGCATAGCACTGCATGCCTTGAGTGAGTCCTCCAGATAAAGGAAACGGGGAGAACTTGGCAACATGTCAGATCTATTGAAAAGGAGATAAAAGACAGTATTAGCTATCTAATTTGCATGCAGATCTACCTCTCCTGTGTTCATCTGGAGCTTTGTTTTTTTTTTTGGAGGATGAATTATGTGGGTCTGTTAGGAGAAATGGCAGAGGGTTTATCCAGCCTGTAGAATCAAACGTGCTGTAGAGATCCTCAGTGAGGTGGGAGATCAACCTGGCACATCCTGCTCAGAGCAGAGCACTGCAGAGAGGCCCATTGTGTCAGCCTGGGTGCTGGCTGGCCCAGCTGGCTCAGTGACAGCACTGTGTGGCACAGCAGGAGCCTGTCTGGGTGCAGCTGGGCTGGTCCACAGCTATCACAGGTCTCTGCACTGCTCTTGCCTGCAAAGGGTAACAATTCTTCATCACACTGCTGGCAGCAACATGCCTGCCCACGTGAAGATGCTGCTGGGTGGCCAGTCTTGAGCTCTGGGCTTTGTCCTCCAGAAAAGAGTCTGGATAATTTAATCTCAGGGTGTCCCTGGCTGCTTGTTGCAGCTAAAGCATGTCCTGTTGGTAATGTCCTCCACATTTTGGAGCCCTACTTGAAAGTCACTGTGGATCTGCACCTTTATGTTGTTTGGACAACAAAGGTTCTTGCATTTCAGTTTCAGTCTTGTAAACGTTAGCTTAAAAGCTGAGAGGCAGAGAGATGGAAAGTGCATAAATATATCAATGAAATACTGGTTTGCTAGTTTGGTCTTTGCTTTCTCACAATGACTGGGGGTACTGTGAAGGCAGCACCTGTGATCTTTGCATATAGAAAGCTCCTCTTATCACCCATCAGAGTCTCTTCCAGACCATTAAATAATCGTGCTGATAACCAAGTAAAGATTCACCCACGTGCATCATTGAGATGTATTCAAAACTGAGTCAATAGGCTTTAATCTTTAGAGGTTTTGGAAAGCAAAAGCTGCCTTGAGCTAGGCTGGCAAATCCCTACCTGTGCTGAGCATCTCTAATTAAAGGGCAGTGGTTAAATTGGGGGCAGACAGTAACCCTCTTTTTCTTCTAGGTTTCCATTCTACTATGAACTCAAAATAGCTTTTGTAGCTTGGCTGCTGTCTCCATACACAAAAGGCTCCAGCCTCCTGTACAGGAAATTTGTCCATCCAACGCTGTCTTCAAAAGAAAAGGTAATCACAGGTGCCTGGGTCCTCTCTGGGTGGGACAGAACTGTGGTGTGTTTACTCCAGTCCCTGTATCATCCATTTTCATGGAAGAACTAGGAGTTGCTGATTCTCTTCCTTTATCATTTGATCCCCACCTTTTGGTTGGTGTTTTTGTTCTTTGTGGTTGTTGTGTTTTTAAATACTGGCATCTGTTCAGTGCACTCACACTTATTAACTCATCTTTGTGCAGTTGAGAAGTTGGGAGGGAGTGGGATAAAAATACCTCCTGAGCTGCTTTGCATGTCCTGGGTGATTATAGCTGGAGTACTCTGTTGTGGCTAGATATAACAAATAGAGAGACTTGGTCTGGCAGCCAGGACTCTTCAGCTTTGTTCCCAGCTCTGCCTAAAACATTGCACAGCAATGAGACAAACAGCCCAGGCAGTCTAAAATGGGCTTAGCAAGCACATGCCTGGCTGTCTAGTGTGGTGAAAAAAAGGCATGTAGCATGTTGAGGTCCTAGGTTAAAAAATGTCTTGCTCAAATTAAAGATGCTAATTTTGGGAAGGGGACAATACAATTTGGATCATTTGCCTGCCCAAGAGATTCCTGTGGCTGTGAATGTGACACTGTCAGGCAGATCCATTTGGCTCATGTGAATAAATGCACCAAGAACAGCTATTGCCACATACCAACACACAAACTGCTGAGTGAGTAACTGTTTCCTGCACTGGTAACTTGGAAATGAAAGCTCTCCCTTTAGCCACAGGCAGTGAAGGAGCAGTTGGATCTCAGTCCTGTCCAAGAAGGACAGTGGGAATCAGTCTCCTGTCTCTGCTTCCCCTTGGTTTTGCTTTTCCCAAGTAGGGCTCATGCATTTTGAGTTGCCACCTCTTACCTATGGGGAATAGGGAGAGCAGCCAGAAACTCCTCACAGCCTCCAGTCCCTACTAAGCCAGCACTTCCACCAGCTGAGCATTAGAAGTTGTTGCTATCATTATCATCCAGACCATTCTGAGGGAGGGAGAATAAGGGCAGGAACCCCCCTGTTTTATTCAGCAGCATCAAAGTCCAGAAGCTCTGGGCCTACCAATTCCATGGGCATCTGAAGCTGGGCACTGCCCTGATGTGCACAGATATCCTAGATATTTCTGAGGCCACCTGTCCTGGAGACAGGGCAGTGCAGCTTCAGCTGCCCACTCTCATCATAGGATTATTTTTAACTATGAGGCAATCCCATTTGTCTTTGGAGTGCATGGTTTGCAAACAGCTATCGGTCCATGTTGCTCAGGCAGATTTCTCTTGCTTCCAGGACCCCAGCTTTGAGTCCCAATCTTCCATTTAATAGAATAAAGAGTTCCCAAACCCTGCAATGGGTGTTACTGCCCCCCAGGAAACTTTTCCTCTTTGCAAGTGTTGGCTGAATGAACTTTCCAGCCACAGTGGACGAAATGGAGAACATCTACCTCCATAAAGTATGACCTGGTTCTGCCAAGAGTTTGAGGCTGGGATCATAAGCCAGAACTTGTCCTTCTTGTGCTTTTTAAATTGTTTGTTTTGTTTTCTGCTCTGACAGGAGATCGATGACTGCCTCATCCAGGCAAAAGACCGGAGCTACGATGCCCTTGTGCACTTCGGGAAGCGGGGGCTGAACGTTGCAGCCACGGCAGCCGTCATGGCAGCTTCAAAGGTAAAGGTGCAGGTCAGCACGGTGACTCATTAACACCTTATCATTAACACCTTATCATTAACACCTTATCTGCATCCATTGCCAGCAGCAGCCACAGTGCAGGGGGAGAGATGGTGGGGGTAGGGATTCTCTCATTATTTTGTATAGTGACCTGGAATTTTGTGTAGTGACAGGAAAGAAGATGAAGTTCATGATGGCTAAAAGTTCTTCTGCAAGGCATACACATAACGTAACTGGTGTATAATTCTCTGCAGAAATGCTATATAAGAGTGAATGGAAATGCCATTAGTTGCTTTTGGAAGACAAGTAGATATTGAATGAGGGGTTTTGTCTGAAGGGGTGTATCCTATACTCTGTTCCTGGCTTAGAGCCAAACCCAGAAAATAGCTGTTATCTGTTGTTCCTTTTCTTGCATAAAAGCTGCAAGAACTTGATAACTGCATTTTGGGGTCTTGCCCTCTGGCCATGGGCTACCATGGCCTAGAGTCAATGTGCACAGTGTGTTTTGGGAGTGAGACTCTACCGTGCCTCTTGCAAAAGGATAGATAGAAACATATGGACAAGGGGGGTACTGGTAGTGGAAACAACATGAGAATGGGAGTTGAAGGAAGTTATTTTCCTCTGTCAAATGCTTTTCCTATGACCTCAGGCACATCACTTTAGTATGTCTTGGCCTTCCTTCCTGCAAGAATGCATAATGCATCCTTGGGAAGCCAAATACCATAAAGTGTATAAAGCCTGTTGAATACAAGGTATTACAGAAGGAGGGAGCCCAAAGGGTGTGCCATGTTCATGGGATCACAAGGTTATGCTAAACTCAAAAATTGTCTCCCTTTTCTCTGCCTAACATTGTGCAGACTATGTTGTCAGGCCTGTTTTCTCCTGAACTGTTGTTCTTCAGTAGGAAGACTCTTCTAACACAGGGACTGCGAGATAAACCAAATCTGGACTGAAACCTGGGATAAACATGGAGCTAGGGCAGTGCTGTGTATCGTATGCCCAATGAAATAACATTTTTGTAATGCCTCCAGGACACTTAACACTTTTGCTGCTGCCATGTAAGCCTGAAGAAGTCACACTGGGGACATAAATAGGCTCTAGGAATGCCAGTTTTGCAGCACTGCCTTTGCTCTGAGCCCCTTCCTACAAGGTGCTGCAGACTGTCTGTGCTAGAGCTGTTTTTAGGACACAGTGAGAAACCATGTGTGAATCCCAAAGGAATTCTGGCTCCTCTCTAGGTAGCTCCTAAATATGAGAAGCTCAACAGTAACCCAAACCCACAGTGCCAACCTGTTCCTCCATCAGGACTGCAACAGTGTCTGCATCAGCTGTTCAACTGGAATTAACAGTCAGCACCACAGTTTTCCTTCCCACTGTTCCACTTTTCTGGTGTTTTTCTTAAGAATCTCTCTGCCTTGAAATGTGGCTCCAGTGGCAAAGAGGGAAGAGTCTCCATGGTACAAGGAAGCTGTTGTTTTTCATAGTTGATGAAACTCCCCATTCAGTGGTGGAAGAAAACAACTCTGTGACTCGTGTGGTGTTATTGTACTGCACATCTGCCAGCACAACTTGAGAGAAAACTGTTAAAATATTGCAACCTGTAAACGGGCCAGAAGAGTCTTTCCTGCACACTACTTTGGGGAGAGGAAAATGATTTGTTAATAAGATTGAGAGGTTGTTATTGAATAGATTGATTGATTTTTACAACGAAGCAAGGACTGTTCAAGTGTTTCCTTCAGCCTTGACATTTAAATTACTCTGAATGTATGAGGAAAAAACCAGGACTCCTGGCTTCCTTCACTGATTTGGCTTGTGGCTTCCAGCAAGTTTCTTGTTTCTGTGTGCCTCAGGGTGCAGATCCAACAGAGAGTGTGAGCCATCTGACAGCTCTCCTCCTCCAAAATGGGGTAGTGCTCCAACTCCCAGTGTGCACCAGCATTTTGGACCTCCTCAGGTTATCTCTAATCTGCCAGGAAGTTAATCCTGAAAGAAAAAGAAAGGGATATGTTCTTTTGAGCTCACAAACATATCTCGAGTGCCTGAGCCAGCATAAGGAAAGAGATTGAACTGCATCATGAGGAGCATGGTGCAGCTAGATGCAGCTCCAGCTAGAGGAAAGGAAAGCAAGATCATCCCCTCCTGGACTTGGGAAGCAGACAGATTAGCTGTGCTGTTCATGGAACTACACCCCAGTCCATTCCCAGTGTAATATCCAGGAATGGTTACAGCAGCTTCTGTCCCTTGCCCTTCTGGGATGGAACGTGCTGCTGTTCTGGCAGGGAGAGCTGCTGGTGTGAGTTACAGCCTGCTGTGCTGCAGTGCAGAAGTGCTGAGCTGGGCTTCCTCAGGTGTTCAGGATGTGATTGGGCAGGTGTGGACGTGTCCCTGTGTAGCTGTCCCTGCTGCTGTGGAGGGAGTTGTTTCCCAGAGAGGAGTGATCCAACAGGCAGGGGTGGAACTGTTTCTGTTGCCCTGGTTTTCAGCTGCTGTCAACGACATGTCAACGCCCTTACTTGCTCGCTTGAGAAGGAGTAACAGAGCCAGATTATCCTGCGTGAGAGAAGTTTAAATGACCAATTATCAGGAAAACACTTTGAGCACACAGATGCCAGACCAGACTGCAGTGCTGTCCTTAGGGGGAAATTTCTAGGGAAGGAGGAAAGAGAATACTATTTCTAAGGCTTATCATGGCTTTCCCAATGCCAAGGTTTAAGGGTATCCAGCTAGTCTGTGGTAAGTGTTGAGTGTGGACAGGAAAGTGAGCCGTTCATTTGGTTTCAGCCTTTAAAGGATTGTGATAAAATTGGAACCTAGAGAGATGATGATTTATTCAGAAGCACTGAGCTCCTGCAGCTTCCATGGAAAGCATGGCTTTTACCAGCAAGTGAATGTGAGGATTATTTACTGCTTCACTTGAATTACTGGGTTAGGAAGAGATGCTTTTGTATGCAGCAATGGACCCTTCAGACTTTGCAAATCAGCTTCACGTAGTGGCAGTACACAGTGAGCTGCTGGGCTGAAAAGGGACTCTACAGATCTGTTTTCTGTAAACTGGCTGAAATCTAAAGGCTCCTATACCTGGAGAACATGTCTCATGCTGTGCATAGCCCTGTCCTCTCTTTTCTGTCTGAGCTGTAATCCATCATGGCCTTTTGTCTTTCGTGATAAGATCTTTGGGCAAGGCCCATCTTTTAATTCTTTTCATCCATTATATTTTTTTAATCCATTCTTTTTGCCCATCATATTTTTTAATCCATCATGTTCATCCATCATCTTTTTCTTTGTGCAGCACAATGTGTCTGGCTCTCTGATTACCGTTTGTGTGTAACAGGATTCTGCTTATATATTTACTGCAGGCTAAGATGCTGCAACAGCCACACCTTCCTTATCTCTGATCCCCTCTCCCTTTCTCTTTTTTACCTTAAATATCCTGTGGTTTCAGTTAGCCAACTGCAGGCTTGGCCTTCCCCCTCCTCCTGCTCCCTGCCCCTGCTCTGTTTTGTTTTGAAGCCACAGTTGTGCTAGCGCTGGCACAAACCTGTGCCAGTTCATTTTACAGGCTGAGGCGCTGTCAGTGTCCCAAGCACCCTGGGTCTGCCCAGCTGGCTCACTTGGGTGTTTTTTCTCTCTCCAGAGTCTATTTTTGATGCTCACTAGGCAAACAGAATGTTGGAGATCTGGTTTATTACCCCTGCTAAGTGCTCAACACAGATCTCTTCCCTGCCCCCAGCAGCTCACATCCCCACCAAGAAGCATAATCTCATTTGGGGCTCTAATCCTGTCCTCATCACTTGGTGATTCTATCACATAAAGTGACTTCAAGTGGGTCAGTCCTAAGTGGTAGGATTAAATGACCAGGCAGTAAATCCTGCTGCTCTTTGTGTGTTTTCAATTAGTTTCAGCTAATTCAGCCATTTCCATTCCTGAAGAGCCCTGGGCTCTGACCATCACCATCTTTCCAGCTCACCTTGGTGGAGAGAGAGCAAGCAGAAAAGGAGCTTGCTTTTGGGTCACAGCAGAAGGGAGCAGCAGCAGCAGGGCTGTTACAGCCCCAGTCATGGGCTGCTGGAAGGCCTTGGCCAGGCAGTGCATCCATCAGATGGATGCTGGGCATAAGTGGGCTTTTCATTGCCAACAGTCAGGTTTCAGTGTAAGCACCTGGGGCACACAAGGCTGAGGCAAGGAGAGGCTCCAGTGGCTTGGAAGCAGCACCAGCCTTCTCCAGCACACTTGTATGCACTCCCTTGCTGTCACCACACTCCCAGCACTGATCCTCCACCTGTCATCCTGAGCCTCCTATCACCTGCTGCTTCGCCATGTCTCCAGTCCCAACTCCTCTCTCCCTGCCCAGCCCTGCCATTGCCTCCTGTCTTTCTACAACCCACACATCACCAGTTTTACTCTCCCCCAGCTCTCTCACTCTCTCTTTCAAGCTCCTGGGTTTCCCAGATCCTGTTTGGATGTATCCTTATTCCCCACCCTAAACCTACCAATTCTGCTGAACAGACCCACATCTTTCCCCACCTGAAGACAAATCCTGCTCCCAACCACTTAACCATCCCCAAGTTACAGCCTCAACTCTGCTTTTCAAAGGAGATTTGGAGAAAACATCCTGCTGCCAACAGATCAGTGTACTCCAGAGATTTGTGATAATGCACCTTCCCCTGCCTTTCTCCTGCCCTTCTGTAGGAAGGCGGCAGAGCAGCTGGTTGCTTTTACGCAGGGGGGTGGGGCACAGCGTGGTGCTGGCAGTGGGCACAGAGCCTTGGCAGGAGAAGATAAACGAGGTGGAGGGAGCAGGCACACATGAGTGGTGTCAGTGAAAGCCCATTTGTGCCTAATCAGCCTGAGCAGCAGCCCAGGAGCCTTCCATGCGTGTGGGAACGGGGCTGGCGGTGCTGCCGGAGCAGCCACCGAGCGCATCGTTAGAAGGAGCAGGCACGCAGACAGGCAGGAGGCTCTCAGGGTGTGCACCCACCTGCTGAACTAATGCTCCTCAGGAGTGCAGCCTCAGCAGCTCCCAAGCCACCTCTCTGGGCTGGCATTTCTATTCTATTCTTTTCTATTTCCACCTTCGGGCTCACCTTCCCCTGGAGGGCAATTGCTTCATTACCTTAGGGCCCTTAGCACAAGAAATTTCTCAGGAAGTTTTTCAGTACGTTTGCTGTTTTTTAAACCAGGACACTGGGAGTAAAATACTGCTGCTGATGATTTAGGCTTTATCCTCTTTAGACAAACAGCATCTTTTAATGAATTTCTAGTATCCAGCTGGTGTGGCCAGTGCAATTGCCCGAAAATTAATATTTAAATCTCTAATTTACCATGTGATTTTAGACCTATTTACTGTAGAAACTGGGAGAAAAATACTTGTGTGGGAGAAGCATGCTGCCTTTTGTGGCATAACGATGGAGAACTATGCTTCTACTTGAATTGGAGGAGGGAGGCAGGGTCTGGGGAGCATCCTTTCCCTTAAGATGCTTGATAAAGCCTCTTTGTAATGATTAGATCCCACTGCTCAGAGGGAGAGTGCTCCTTTGCTGAGCAAACATATGGGAGCACCGTTCTGACCAATCTGCTTAGCACCATATGTGTGATGGCCACGTCATGTGCCCTGTTCAGTGACATGGCCTAGAGCTGCAGAGGTCAGGAGTCATTTAGAGGTCACAGCTTGAGAAGCCTTTGGGAACATTTTACTGTTATCTCAGAGGGGAAAGGATTTCCATTTGGGATCCAAAGTCAAAGATTCTGGAGCTACTTTACACCAATAAAGAGGAACAAGAAATGGCTTTCTTAAAACATGGTAGCATGCCACGGATTACAGTACTTTGTGAAGTATTCTTGTCACGTGTGATGCATCTTTTATTCAGAAATCTTTAAGAATCTGTTTTTTTCTCAAATCTGTAGAATCCCAATGCTGTTTGAGTTACAATCTAGGTAACTCTTTCCAATTTCTCTTTCATGTTGGCTGTTTGGCTGGTGTCTTTAACAAGCAAACAACAATCACTGAATGCACAGGAGAGCAGAACCAAAAAATAAATTTATACAGAGACACTAGTGTGAGAGAAACAATAACAAAGAATTCCCCAGAGAGGAAATTACTGCACAAACAAAAAGGTGGATGAAATTACGTTTCCACCATCAATATTAATGTCAGCTGGTTTCCCTTTGAGTTTTTATTACTCTCTGACATTTCCAAACAGATAGCTCTTCCAGACTAAGCAGGGCATGCAGGCCCTGGCCATAAATAAGGATATTGCTTGTATTTGTGTAGGATATTTGTGTAGGATAAGGTGTCAGAAACAATTTACTCCTTCACTCATGCCTGTGCTCAGACCATAAAGCTGATGCTTTTGCTCAGGGCCTGCCTGCAGCCAGACATGAGGAAGCTTCTGTGTGCAAACTCCTGCTCACTGCCATGAGCAATTCCCCACTGTCACCCTACTGCTCAGGAGAACTGTCAGTCACCAGGACTGAAATGAGTGCCACGTGTCCCTCAAATAATCCTGTGCCTTAATTAGTCATTAGGCCTGACACTGGGGATTCCTCCAGTGGGAAGCATCAATCAAGTGCAAGGAGTGGGGTAGCAGCCCATTGTGTTTATAATTTGCTTTACTCTTTAAAAACACAAGTTCAGTGACACTTTGTCAGCTGGGGCTATGGAGAGGTTTCTCCATCTCTCTGGGGAAGCTGAGGAAGGGAGAGCCTGTGTTCAGAGGTGTAGTCCATAGGTGGGTGGCCCTGCTTTTTATGTGTCCATGAGTCCCTGCACATGGTGCCTAGTGTCATGCTCCTCTCACACCTCGATTACTTATGCTTCAAATAGATCTTATTCTCAAAGCTTTTATGTGTGTTGCCACAATGGCTCTCTTTTTTCCCTTTGCTAGGTCTCTCAGCTACTCCATTTACACTTGTATTTGGACCAGAAAAAAGGGCAGGTAATCTGCTGAGTGCTTTTACTAACCCCTAACTAATGTCTGCTCCCTGTTAGACTAGTTGTTAGACTAGTTGTTAGACTAGTTTGGACTGTTTTCAGCTGAGATTGGTCTGAGGCCAAATGCTGTCTGCTCTGTTTCCAGTGGGTAGATGCTGCGTGCTGAGCTTTAAAAGCCTGTCCTTGAGCTCATCAGCAAATTGCCTTCCAAGTCCTCTGCTGGCACTCAAAGAGACTCCAGCTCCAGGCAGGGAGCTTTGTACATGGAACACTCATTTAACTGGGCTGATTGCTGCTTCATTGGCCAAGCTGCTGTGTTTGTTTGCTGTTGTGTTCTCACTAATGGATGAAGGGAGCCTCTCTCCCTCTGCTGTGCCCCCTGTGGGGATGGTTGGGGGTGCAGTGGAGCTTTTGAAGCATCTCTGGCAGGTGTGGTTGAGGCAGTCCTGCTGACACCATAGCCAGAGCTGCCATCCTGAGAACGTGCACCACACCTTGGAGTGGACACTGGCAGGATGGAGGCTGCCACGTGCATGCAGACATCTGTGGAGGAGAACTACTAACCACAGTTACAGCAAAAAGAGAGGAGAACATTAACAGATTGAGTATTGTGCTGGAAGTGTGCTGAGTGTGACAGTGTTCCATTGCTTGTCCATTAACTGCTGATCCTAAGAGGCAAAAGGCCAGGAGGTGCCATCCTGCATTAATACTGATTGTGTTAAAAGCTTCTCTTTTGTGACTTGGCAGTTCTGGGTTCCTGATTTGTCATGCTGTGTCGTAGTTTCCACAGCTGCAAAATTGAATTTGTAGTATTAAAGGTGTTTTGATGCCTAAATAATGTTTACAGAATTTTTTCATATTTTCAGACTGAAGAGTGATAAAATCTAGACACTGTTATTTGTTTATATTTAGATCATATTCAATGAGACTGTTACATGAATTGCAGACTTTTAAATTATGTGCTTTATTTTATTTACTTTAGCTAAAGCACAGTCTGCACATTCCACTGAATGTAAACCCAGTTTTTCCCAGACTCCTAAATGCATCTCCCTCTAAAAAGTTTTGTTTCAAATGGGAATGCAGAGATTGATTATAAAGTGGTAAAAGAAATTAAGACAGTTCCAGCTCTTTCTGATGGAATGCCTTTTACAGTGCTTGTCACAATCCAGATGTCAGTTTTTTGAAAGTATTTCTGATCCTTCCAGACAAATACTGATTGCATCAGTGTTTGTGCTCTGGACCCAGAGAGGCTGATGTTTGTTTCTGGAGATGATGATGGTGATGTCTGCAACATGAAGAGGAAGGCAGTGTGCAGGCTGCTGGCTCTGTTTTAATATGATTTTGTCATACTCTTTAAAGCAAAAAGGAGAGAATGTGCTAGATGTGGGTGAGGAAGGAATATCTGTCCTACAGCTGTCATTTTGACCAAATCAGGCAGATATACCTAAATTAGTTTTAGAATAATTACTATGCCATGTGGATGGAAGCTTTAACTTAGAATCACAAATGAGCTTCTGCAGCTTGTCTTGATGGCCAATGCTCTCATACTGTTTGTGCAGTCACAAACCTAAATAAGATTGATACCAAGTGACAGCAGTGACTGGGCAGTGATATTACCATGTCCTTTTTGGTATTTGTCTTTTACCCTGTTCAGAAGTACTGAGCCCTGGCTCTTCCCTGTCAAAAGAGAACTTATGAGGTTGGTCAGTCCTGGGGAAAGAAGAGACAAAGGAAGCCTGAAGAGCTCCACTTTCAATTTGTGCTGTAGCTTCACCTATGGGCAAGATCAGATGAATTTGGGGACAGATGCACCATAGTGATCAGGGCACAGAGACACACCTGTTCCCACCTGTGGCCCCCAAAACCTCACTGTCTGTAAAATCAGAAGTGACATGCCCACAGGGATGGCAAGAAGAAGCTGGATGAGAAGTTGAGCCCAGGCAGGGAGTCTTGTGCCCAGGGAAGTTAGGGCTCAGTTTTCCAGCACTATTTCCTGCTTGTGTCCTCTAAAGTCCTGAAAACACAGGTCCCACACTGCCAGCACAATCATCCTGGCAATTGTTTGTGTTCAGTGAGGAGGAGAGGGAAATGGTGTCATCCTTAGTCCCACAGCCCTCTCAGTCACAATTTCCAGAAAGCTGTGGAATAACATCAAGCTGTTTCTCTGTTGACACAGTGAAATTGTGTTACTACAGCTACTGCCATGATGTTACTGCTGTCACACTCTCTAGGATAAAACTAGCCCAGATCTGTGTGGATGTGCTGCAAACATGCCTCTGGCCTGCAGCACAGGCATAGCCTCAGGACCTGCATCCTCTCTCTGTGCTGAAATTCCTGGGATATCTCTCATGTCTATAGCATTTGGAAGAGCATCTGCATGATCATGCCCACAACAGTAAACAAAAATCCCCCAAACAGCTGTTCTTCATCTTTCACATGATTGTTTTAACAAAACACAGCCCAAAACATGTGCTGTGTTAAATCTATTCTGTTGAGAAATAAAGCTATTAACTTGTTATTTTCTTTTGCTAATTTTAAGTCTTTTTGTGGAATAATAAGCATCACATCTTGATAAAGTCTTTATTTCTAAAACATAGCTCTGCAAACCCTCACCATACTGGCTTTTCAAGTATTTGTAATTTCATATACACCAGCTGCTTATGTGGCAGGGGAATAAAGGTTGGTAAACAATATTTTCCATTTTACTTTGAAACCATCCCCATTTCTGTGGTAATTTCTGTCATGTTTCTATTTGGGGTCAAGTAAAAAAGTGGTAACTGAGAAAGAACTGTGAGTGTTAACACTGTATTCCAGGAGCAAGTAAATTGAATCTATCCCTACAAAGGCCAAAGGTGCAGAAACAGGAAAGAAAAGAAATGGAATTCTGCAGGTTTTTGTAGGTGTTCAGTGCCTTCACTGAGCCCAGGCCTTTGCTCTTCTTGCCATTTCTGATATTTGGAGAAATTGTTTCATAGAATGCTAGGAACAGTAACAGTAATATTTTACTATTACCTGTTTTATAAACAATCTTTATTTTTGCTGTTAGAAACTCAGCAAAAATTAAGAAAAGTCAATTTTAGTTCTTTTTTCCCAGAGAAAGTCAGCTTTAGCTGTTTAGCTCAGCTGCTTCAGTCTGTGCTCAAGGCTCTGTATTACATGCTGATGTAACAGACCCACAGATGACAGGCACATATCAGGCCTGTATTTCAAAGCTCTCTCTGGGGCCTTTGATCATTCTATGCTGCTATATCCCAAGGTGCAGTGCAAGAATCTTAGCACATCTTCTTCATTTTCAGTGTGTTGGTGTCACCTTCCCTGCCAGGTTGTTCTGACGCATGAATCTCGTCTCTAACCTGACTCATGTCCACATACATAAATTGCTGGCTGGAATGAAATGGAATTTGGGTTAGCTGGCTGAGCAGAGCAGCTGGGGGGAGGTTAAAAGCCTGAGCCCTGCTGACACTTGAGCTGGGTGTGAGGCAGGAATACGGCACTCAAGTTACAGTTCGTCAGTTGCTAACCCTCTGGCTTTGCTGGCTCAGTCATTCTGCAATAGCAAAATATTATTTAATGGTCAGCTTGCTCTCACTGGAGATCTGTGTGTTGTAATCAGGCTGCAGGGTAGGATATCTTGGGTTGGCTTTGAATCAGTCACTGAGAATAGGGTGTCTGTGCAGGAATTCAGTGCAAATTCCAAACCCATCCAGAACTGCCCTGAGCTCTGGGCAGCTGAGATGTCACCCAGCTGACCAGCCATGCAAGGCAACCACAGTTACCAGCCCAGTAACATTTGCAGAGTAAATGTAGCTCACAGTGGCCCAAGAGGATTAACAGGAGATGCCTCTTGGAGTGAGAACATACCCCAAGAGTGGCTCAGCCACTGGCAGGAGTAGCCAAAATTCAGGCATCAACTCTTGTGCAAGGTTGCAGAATGCGAGGGCAGAGGTGAGAGTTTAGCAAAACCAAAGTTCTAAGGACTCCACTGCCTTGCATATAAAATCAGCAGCATAAAATATCTTAGTATATAAGCAAAGCCCCATTGATTTAAAATACTTTCTAAAGTAGAATAGGCTGTTAGTAAAGAGCAAAGTAAGTCTGCTGCTTCTCTGTAATAGTCTGCAGGAAAGATAAATGTGGAGCTGAGAAGGAAGTTTGAACCTGTTTTTCTTGTACAAAAAGCTTCAGGCTGAAAAGTTGGGACATTACTGGTCTGTCACTTTTCTTGAATGTAAAAAGCCCAGACTGTCACAGTGACTGTAGGTGTAAGCCTCTGATGCCCTCTCCACTTATACACCCTAAAAATAAGGTGCTAAGGAATTTGTATGAGGTAGTGGCACTGATTCTCTTTACTGTGCATGCAAGGTTTCTGAAATGGTGTTGATAAATCAGTAAGTAAATTATTGCTTTGCCTTCCCAATGGATCAATGCCAGTGCATAGGGGACAGGCAGTGCTGCCTAACAGCTTTAGCAAGGGATGTATCCAGTCTTACCTTCAGTTGTAGCTGTTCAGGATGAGCCCTTTCTCTCAGCCAGGCCAGCACCACAGGGAACCCTCCACTGGCCTTGACCTGCACCCTGGGTCAGAATATTCACCACTGCAGCCCAGAAAGGAGCAGTGACATCTTCTGGTCCAGCCCCAGCCTAAGTCCTCTGGCAGCAGTCAGGCTCTGCTGCCTGGACAAATAAAATCTAGATGAAAGTAGTGGGTGAATTGCTACAGGTTGCCTCATCTTTTTGTTAAACAGGACAATATTTACTGTCTGTTATTCGCCTTCTTTTTTATTTCATCTCTGTCAAAGCTTCCATTGAGTTTTTCCTAATTTACAGTTGCAGAAAGAATGTTAGAATCAAGCTCTATCTGTTTACTTCAGTATTTTTTTCAGGACTATGTCCTCCCCCCTCAATAAAATGTTAAAACATAAATGTAATTTTTATCACTTATGCAATTTATATTCTGAATGTCATTTAATGTAGCTCAAAAATTCTATGATTCTGTATGGATTGAATTTTATGTGTTCCTACTTTATGGCTGTGGTGTATGAGAGTTACAGAATACCTACAGTCAACATTTTGATGGGATATGATTTTAATGGAAAGTGTAATTTAACCAACCCATCTTTACAGTTACATTCCTTTCACCAAGGAATATCTTTATTGCCAGATTAAGAATTAGTGTAAAAAGAAAGAAAAATATTGCATTTGTTCATTTCTTCCTTAAGCTGCATGAAAAAAGCATTGTTCTAGTTCTTGGAATTTAGCAATATTTTTTGTTACTTTAAAATTTCAAATTTTCTGTGCTCTGGAAATGTTGTGTATTGCTGAGGGAATATCATCATAGATGATTAACTTTAAAAGGGAGTTATTTTGATGCAGGCCATTTAATTGTGATTCTGAAGCCAAGCATCTCTCTGACTCCTAGTGAAGAAAAGTACCTACTAGAAATATACAACAACATCCTGCTCCTTTGCATGTGGCCAAGGCTGCTCTGTGCTCAGATCACTGCAAAGAAGAATCAGAGATGTTTGCCATAGAACCACTCCAAAAGGAAAAGCCAAGAGAGGGAATGATGCTTTTAGCAACACATTTTTGTCATCTCTGGATTACTGGACCACACAAATTTTTTCTCTTCCTATTGCCCCGATGGATTTCAATGAGCAAGAGAGAAAAAGGGTTTCAAAATGTTGCATGTAACTTCGTGTCATTTACTTGCTTGTTTCACTAGGGACAGGGAGCCCTGTCTGAGAGACTACGAAGCTTTAGCATGCAGGACCTCTCGACGATTCGTGGAGACAGCAGCAGCACTGTTCCCCCTTCGGTCACTGTACGAACAAGTAGCAAACAGAGCCACCCCAAACCATCCAGAAGTGCATCAGAAGGCACTGGCAGCTCAGGTAAGTGCCAGTGTTATTTTCAGTGTTGTGTTGTCTGGAATATCACACTGTTCAATGAAGTCATGCCCTTGGCAGGAACAGAGAGAAACTGACAGTGCAGGCAGCACAAACCAGAGCTCCCAGGACACAGACATGCTGTCGAGCCTCTTGGCACTCAGGAGAAAAAAACAGTATCATCATTTGATGGTTACTATTCCTGGCTGGTACCAGTGATGGGACTTGAGCATGCACAGAAACCAGACTCAGTCTTTGCAACCTGAGCTGGAAAGATGGGCTGGGGGCTGCAAGCTGTGCTGAAAAAAACTGTCTCCTAAGGGCAACAGCTTGTTTTCTAAGGGAAAAAATATCGTGCTGTCAATAAGATCCATTCCTGAGGATTCAGTTAAAAATTTAATTCAAACTTGGTTAAAGAAATCTTTTTGAGTCCAAATCCAAAACATTTAATTAGAGATAGATCTCAAATTGCAGATTAGATCTCAAAAATTGAGACCTGGAGGGTTATCCCAAGCAGGTGGCTCCAGATGGCTTCTGGGATTCCCACACACCACCAAAGATCACTCAGCTCCAGTGCTGTGATGAGAAGCCACTGAAAGTTGCAGGCGTGTTGCACTTGGTAGCTTGTGAAACATATGCTGGCAAGTCAGAAATTCAGCAGTTTCAACTTGTGTGTGCTGAGGTCTGTGCAAACACTTGCAGTGTTTCAAGCCTGGGTAGTTGTCACCCCTTCTAATTTGCTTTAGTTTTGGAATGGTAACAGAAATGTCTTGTCTCATCCTTCCTAAAGAGTATTCTTCAAGCCTTTTACAAATTCTGTGAAATAGGCATCTCCTTTTTTTAAAAACCTTATCTGTTGAATACATTTTCTTTATGGGTAAACTGAAATGTTGGTTCACAGTGGTTTTATTTTTATCTTTATATAAGGTCTTGTGCATGCTTCTTTTGAAGTAATCAATTTGAAAATAAAGTGTTCACACACAGAATATAAAGGTCTTTAAAAAGTCACATATTTAGACCAAAATCAGTAATGCCACAAATAAACCTTAGTTTAGTTATCTTAATTCCATGTTGAGTAGAGCAGTCCTTTGTAGTTTTGCTCCTGAGACAGTGAAGTCAGCTCACCTACACACACCCCTGTTTCAAGACACAACAGTTTTTTATTTTGGTCTGGGTTTTTACTCATGGTGTACAAGGATCTCTCAGAATGAATCTCTGAAAAACTTCATAAACTTCTTGAACTCAGCCTAAGTGTTTATCACCAATTTTTGGATTCAAGTAATTTGAAATTTTGGGTTAATTTTTTTTTTTTAATGGAAACTGCACAAATTTTTAAAATCTTCCAAGACCTCTAACTGTCCCATCTCACTTGGCAATTTCATTGAGGTACCTAATCCTCCACCTGCAGAGAATATGAACAGACTCCTCCTGCAGATGGTAGGAGACTCCAGCCATGAGCTTTGCTCTCACTTTTAATCACATTAAGTGAAAGATACAGTTCTGGACTGTATCTTTCACAGTTCTGGACTGTATCTTTCACATGAAGTGAAAGATACAGTCCTTGTGCTGTTTCATGTGGACACAATTTTGTATGTAGTCAGAATATCTGGAGGGAGGCTTGATCAGTCAGTTGTCGTGTGTGTGTAAGACTGTGATGTGTCAACCAAAGTGCCACATCCTGAGGGCCACAGTCTGGTGAGATGACACTGCTCTGGGCACTCTAAGTCCAGACATAGTTCCATTATTCCACCTTTCATATTTGTTTAGCTGGAGAGCTGGACATAAGCAAGGGATAGACAGAATTTGCCTCTGCCCTGTAGTGTGCTGTATATACATGTAATATATCCACATGTGAGAATGTGCATGAGCAGTCACTGCAGAACAGCAAACACACAGCTCTTTCTCCTGTCTCAAAGCCCTCAGATAACATAAAGGGCCCTGTCAGATGTCCACACTGCCTCACAGAAACATTGAACTCCTCTTTTTTTTCCTGCTTTAGAGACAGTCAGCCATAGTGTGACATCAGGTGGAGTCAGCAGAAATGTCCCAGACTATGTGTTTGGCATGAGGGTGTTCACATTTTAAATAGACAACTTTTCTTAAGAATTACAGAACCTACTTCTATTTTCCTGATGCTCTATCACCTCTTACATCAGTCACCTGGTGTCACCCAAAGCAGACTTAAAGTGGATATTTTTGTTTTGATTTTTTTTGCTGTTTAAAGGTGTTTCCCTCTCTTTTTTCCTTCCATCCTACTCCCACTGCCAATCTGCAAATTATGTTAGCAACATTAAAAAAGAACTAACAAAAAAGGAAACTTCTTACCCTTTCCTTTTGCAAGTGTTTTATTCCTAATGCTTTAAGAGAGGCCTTAAAATAGGATAATGATTCCCAAAACAAAAACTAAGGTTTTATATAATTCAAAGAAGGCTTATGTTGATTGTCCTTGACTGCTGCCAGCTAGAATTGTTCCTACTCCTTGATCTCTTTGTGACCACACTAATAAATGGAATTAGCTGAGGTCAGGACTTAAAGGTTACTGCTCACAGTTAAAAACACAGAGCCATGTTCTTAGCTGGTGTGAGACAGCAGAGCTCAGTTTCTGAGGGGTAACAGCTTTGCTGTTATATATTTTTTGATTAAGCACTCAGGAAAGAAAAGCACACCAAACCCATCATCCCTTTTTGATGAGAGCTCTGAAACTCATATGGTTAGAATTAAGGTATAGCTGGAACAATGGTGTCTGAAGATAAAAATGCATGTTAACTAAATGAGGCAATAAAAGCTAAACCCCATCATGGAGGATGCTGAGAGCTGGCCCCACTTGGATCTGCTGTAAATACCAGTGGTGGCTTTGTGCTGTGGTGTTCCCTTTCCTCAGGCACTGATCCTTGCTCTGTTATGCTGAAGAGAGTTTCTCTAGGGTTTATATAATTGTTATTATTTTCATTATCATTATGTTATGAGAGGAACTTTGTTTGCAGCTGATGCCTAGCATCCCCAGAAGTGTCCAGAGCCAGGCTGGATGAGGCTTGGAGAAACCTGCTCTAGTGGAAGTTGTCCCTGCCCACGGCAATGGGATGGAATGGGATGATCTTTAAGGTCCCTTCCAGCCCACACCATGCTGTGATTCTCTTTGCCCATAATCTGTTTTGGCAATAAGGTGAGGGAACAGCCCAGCTCTGGCTACTCAAGCTGTCCAGTGGTAGAGAGCTGTGAACTCAGATGAAGAAATCCTGATTTTGATGCAGATTAAAAATACCTTCTTGTACTATTTTTGAGGGATTATTTTTAGTTGAAGCCAATGTGCTAATCTGCCTTATTGGAAGCCTCCAAGATCTCTGCTTTGGGAGACTTTCAGGGAGATATGAGATCAGGAGGCCAGGAACTGGAATTTCCTCAAGCCAGTTTTGCTGCAGAACAAATGGTGTATGGAAGCATACTCTGATTTAGAGCAGTGAGGCAAAGAGAAGAGAGAGCTCTTTAGATTGAGCTTAGAGTTGTTTGTATGAGCCCCATTCCCTGAGCAATGGAAACACAGCCAGACCTGGTGTGGAACTTGATGTTGCTGGTTCCAATCCTGTTGTGTGACTGTGTTTAAGAACAGATGTGATACCTGAAAGAAAGTGATTTGGAAAGACAGAGGGGTAGAGAGAGATCTGTTGTCTTTCCTGCACAGAAGGGAGTGCTAAAATTCTGTTTTGTTGGTATTAAACCCCCCAGACCCCCTGTGAGCTCCAGCAGCAGTTCAAATTCCAGTTTTACAACACTTGGGCACATTTCCAAGCCCACTGAAGCATGTGAAAAGGCTGTCCTGACACCAGTGGGCTGTGCCCATGGCCAAAAGCTGGCTGCAGGATGAGGCTACACAAACACTCAGCCTGTTTTGTTTCCACTGTTGTTATTTTTGTAGTGTGAATGGTGCTGCTTAGATGGATTTGTGATTTTTTGAATCCCCTCTTGACACAAAATACTGTGTGAAGAGCTTGGGATTTTGTAACAACCTCAGCAGATACAGCAAAGGGGTTTTTTTTTTGCCTGCTGAAGAGTGTCTTATGAGGCCAAGAAATAGAATAAGCAAGAGCTGCCTTTGAGACAAGGAGAATTGCTCCTTTTCCTCTCCCCTTTGCTACTTTTCCCCCCATCTATCTTTTGCTGTTTTCTGCCTTTCAGTGGTGCCTGTCCATTGTGCAGTTCTGCTGTGGTGATGGTCCCTCTGCAGGAGTAGGGCTGCTCAGCACACAGTGGGCTCTGGGTGTGTTCACACTCACCCCACAGACCCTTCTCCTCACACACAGTCAAAAGCCACACCCTGATGACACGAAGAGGCTGAGGCTGCTTTTGCCATGATTTGTGGGTGGCTGCTGACCCTACAAACAGCCCATCCCATGAGGCACCAGCTCCAGGGAAACATGCACACCTTGCTCTGATGGGCACCAAGGACACACAATGATCTCCTTCCTCCAGGCCACCACATCTTCATCTGATTGTTCACTTCACTCTCGGTTCAGCATTTCTTTGTCCTGGCACCCAGATGATGGACTGTGACATTTTACTTTGATGCCTGCTCCAACCTGTGCTTTTTCCACAGGCAGAACTGCCTCTTTCCTTTGGGAACTGGAAATGTCATGTGGCTATGCATTGTTATGGAAAACTGTAAATTCCAGAACAATATGTCCAAATATTTTTCAAGGGAATCCTGTTCTGACAAATGTCCAGTAACAATCCACACACAGACTTGTCTTTATTAACAGGAGCTTTTGCACTTCTTAACCTTATAGTATTACCTTAATTTGTGTTGCATCACAGGACAGCCAGTGTCCAGAGCTGATGCTGCCTGGGCAGAGGACCACAAACAATGGAGCCAGCCTCTGTATTGCCCAAACCCAATGCTCTTTCTGCTTAAGCTTGTTGCAGGCTAAGATCATTCTTATCTGGAATGATTTCAAAGCAGAAATGCTTTCTGATACTCTCCATTGCTCTGAGCAGGAGAGAATCAAAGCTGGTTTTTTGGCCTTGTGCTGAAGGCCAAAGGCTTTGCAGCACAGAGCAAAGGCAGAGGAACATCAGCAGTCAGGATGTGTTTGGATATTCAGTCCCCACCAGCCAGAAAGATGTGTGAGAAGAACCCAGATATATGTTGTGTGAACTCCCAGAGAATACACTGTCCTAAAACTGTGATCAATTTCCTCCTGTATAAAATCAGAGGCTGAACCCACAGCAGATCCCTTGAGGAAGCCCACAGTTTCACAGCAGCATCCAGCCAATGTGAGACAGCACTCCCAGTAAAAGGGTGTAACCCAGCTGCCTGCCTCTGGCCCATCTGTCTTCTCCTTTGGATATGTTTAAATCTTATTTTTACATGCTGACCCCAGTCAAGGAATTGGTTCAAGTTAAATGCTATTCCTTGCTTCCATCTTGCTCTTCACCTGGTCAGATCCTCAAGCCAATAGAAAGCAGCAGCACAGACATCAGCAATGGGACAAGGAAGGTGGAGGCCAGAGCAAGGGACAATGGGGCATCTGCTTTCAATAGGGCTGCTTTAAAATGACTGTGAAACTAGGAAGGACTTCCAGTGTCTCCAGTGCAGGATAATCATAGCTAAAAAAAAACAACACACACAGAGCTCAAACCTTTTTCTTCTTCAGAAACTTTCTTTAATGTGGAGTCACTGATGCCACTGTGAGCATTAGATTGAAAGGCTCAAACTGGAAATTTAAGCTGTTTCTGGAACACAAACTGTGTTTAAGATGTAGCTATAAACTTCAAACATTCATTAACACCTGCTTTCACTGAAGGGGGAAATGCAATTCCCTTGGTTGCTATCATTCTTATGGCAGTACCATCAGGATATTAATTCCTGTAGGAACCTCCTTGGTTAGGAAGATCAGGGATATGTGGATAGTTTTCCTTAGAAGCTGTATGAGTAGCCAGACTTCTCCTACAAGAATTCTAAACTTACTGAAAAAATCCAGGCACATAACCTTACAAAGCCCAGTATTGCACCCTGTGTTTGTTATCACACATCCTTTTGCACTGGGTTATGCATCCATGCTCCCATTGCTTATCCACACTCCCAGGTTCCTCCAGTCAGGAGTTGCTTCTGTTCAGTGGTCTGAGAACAGCACCAGGGAGCTGTACCTCACCCCATCCTTAACACCCACATGGACACAGCCTGGGATGAGGCCCATCCCTGAGTCTGTGCTCCTTGCTGGTCACTGGAGACACTCATCTCCCTGTGCACACAAGGGCCTGAAGTCCATTCAAAATGGTGCCAAGTGTTTTCTAAGAGTGAGTGGCTTCACCTGATGAGTTCCTAATGCTCAGCTCCTCTTTCAGTGTGCACGTGTTGCTCAGTATGCCGACTCCTCAGAGGTGAGTGCTGGATTTCCTGTGTGCTGGTATCCATGCATCCCTTTTGGGCATGGCTGCATTCCCCAGCCTGGCTTGCTCCTCTTGCTCACTGGGTTTCCTAACACCAGGGGAACAAAGCAGGGGAAGGCCAGGCTGGGAGCTGTGTATGTGCTGATGGCAAGAATGGCAGTGCTTCTCACCGTACTGACCTGTGTTACCCAAGGATGGGGATTGTTCCTCTGGAGAAGTTCATTCCTTTCTCTTCTAGAGGATGTGCCATGTCCTTGCTGAGTGTAACTCCTCTGCCCCGTGTCCCCCAGTGCTGGTGTAAATGCAGCAAGAGCAAACCCCCATCGGTCCCAGCCCTGTTTTGCTGTGTTCCCCAAGGATTGGCACTTGTTTCTCCATTGGTGGAGAGGACATTTGTGTTTGGGGTGAGCAGGGTATGTATCAAAGCCCAGCAGCAGACCCTGGTATGACAAAATAGACTTGAACTGACTCTCCCTGATTCAGTCTTTGGCAGAAGCATTTTTGAGAAATGTCCCCAGCCTTTATTGTGCTCACAAACGTCAGAGTGCAGTGAATGGTTTAGCTGCCAGTGGTCTTTTCAGTGCTGTGCCAGTTAGCTCAGTTGCTAAGAGCCCAGACATGTCACTTCTGCATTTTTTCCCAGTGACAGATGAAAGGAGTGGGAGAACTCCAATTTGGGCATGCCACAGGATGGGACCTCCAAGCAGCTTGTCTGGGGAGAAAAAAGAAATACAGACTGGCAGTGTCTCATGTTGGTGGAAGCATAAGACTTTTGTAACTCCTCTTCTTCTCATCTCATGTGCTTTTTGTTTATTTTGCACACTAATCATCCTGTAGATAGAAGCAGAAGCACTAAAAGATCACAGTGCTGCAGCCACCTGTGCCTTCCCACAGCCCTGCACCTGGTGCCAGAGCCCTGTGCAGTGTTGGTGCCTGGAGGCTGATGGTTCCAGCCTGACACAGCCTCCTTGCAGCCTGTGTGGGTGGCAAACACTCATATTTGATTTGTTACCCTTCCTTTTCTGGGTGAGGCTGCCATTGTGCAGGATAATGAAGCATTTTTAAAGTGATATCTGATGAAACAATCATGAAACACTTGTATTCTCATGGCATTTTATTAGAACTCTTCTAATTTTAGCCTAAGCCTATTTTATGGATTTGACTTCAAAGTATTCTTTATAAAAAAGAATCACTGAATCCTTATGGGCTTAACAGGTAATCTTAGGAAAGTCATTTAATGATGCTAAAGCAGCAATCAGACCAATGTGTTTATAAATTGGACCCAAAGTCATTTTGATCTTGTTGAAATTGCTAACCCTGTCTTTCACATTGGCTTGTTTTACTATTCCTGCCCCCCTTTCCCACATAATCCAGTCCCTTAGACCATGTCAATAGGGATGTGCCCAGGCTCTATGATGTCATAGAGGGTTCATTCTGTCTCCACAGGCTGCCCTTTCTCTGTCTCCAAGGCAATAGATGCATTAATGCACTCCCAGACAGTGGCCTGCCATTAAAATGCTCTTTTGTAAGTGCATCTTTGGTAGCTTGGAGAGCTGACTACATCATGGGAGCATTTTTCAGTGCCACAAAAAGCTGGAGGAAGAAAGAATCTAATTTTGTTTAGCTAGGACTAAGTTGCCTTGAGCTATTGGCACTCATCTTTTCTTGGTGTAAACTTGCTGTAACCAATTTCAGAGTCCCATCATTAACAGTTCTCATTTCCAAAGAGTTTATCATTTAAATGGGCAGATAGTCAGGTCTTTCCTCAAGCAGGGATATTAAAGGCTCCTTTAGAGCCTTGGTGCACTCTTTTTGGCAGGAGCACTTGCCTTAATGCTCTTGCAGGTAAAACTCAATTATTTCACTGACTCACAGAAGCCTCCACAGCTCTTAGGAGAGCACAGGCTGGTGGAGCAAAAGTCCAAGCATTCTGCTCCCTAGATGATATCCTGAGAGAAGGTGTCATGAGGATGAGGGCTGCAGGTGCCATGGAGTTCCTGCAGGTGTCATTTTGGCAGAGCCTGAAGGCCAGGCTGAGCACAGGCTGAGCCCCCTGAGCTGGAGCTGTCCCTGCCAGCAGTGGTGGTGAGGTGGGAGCTGATGGCTCCTCTGCTCTGGAGCAGGACTGTCCCTGCCAGCAGTGGTGTGCTGGGAGCTGATGGCTCCTCTGTTCTGGAGCAGGACTGTCCCTGCCAGCAGTGGTGTGCTGGGTGCTGATGGCTCCTCTGCTCTGGAGCAGGACTGTCCCTGCCAGCAGTGGTGGGCTGGGTGCTGATGGCTCCTCTGCTCTGGAGCAGGACTGTCCCTGCCAGCAGTGGCGGGCTTCTCTGTGCTGAAGCTGTTGGCTTCAGGAGAGCCCTTCCCTGCCCAGCTGGGTCACTCCCACTGGCCTCACAGTCTGCACATGACAAAGCATTGATGCAATTCAGGACATTCATCCTCCTCTGCTCTGGGCAGCTTCACTAAAATCCAAACCTGTTTGACAGATTTACTCCAGCACATCCTTTTGACTCCTATGCCAGCTCCTCTTGCTTTGTTCAGGGCCAGGTTTTGCTGGCAGAACTATTTCCAGGTCTCTACCTGAGTTTCTGATTTATCTTCTGTGTGTTCTGTGGAAAGTCAGGCTGCAGCATTCAGGAACAGTGGTACAATTATGTAAGAGTTCTTTTTCCCTTTCAGAGAGGACAGAGTGAAAATCTCCAGGGGATATTTGTTTGTCTTCTGGCAGTGCCTGGCAAATGCTTAAACGCTGTTCAATATTAAACAATCTTGCTTGGGACCGGCCTTTAAGAAGTAATAAAATTATGTTTGGTGGTGTTCTCTCAACTAACATCTCTTAGGTGCTGTTGCAAAGACCTGGGGCATGGTTGAGAGCGAGAAACCATTTTAATTCTTGCAGGGAATAAATACATCTCTCATGACTTGAAGAATCAGCTGTGTAGCAGGAGAATTGTTGGGACTGCAAGTATTTGAAGGGGCATTTAATACTAAAATGCTGATCAGAAGCCTTAGGCAGTGTAAGAAATGTGCAGGGACATCAGTGAGGAATGGGTCTGTTTTGGGTGTGCACTGCAGGGCTGTGCTGCACAAGGTGACAGGTCACACACAACCAGCAGTGCAGCTCCCCAGGGACCTCGATGGGACACCCACTTCATTGTGCTTTGACCAAATCACATTACTGGTCTATTGGCTGAATCCAACCCCTTCTTTGTGGCATGCTAAGAAGTGCACATGAGTTATTACAGTGGAAAGTGCTTTAAAAACACTAATTGACTTTGTGTCAAGGGGGCTGATAGTACATCTCTGAATCTGAACTCATTCAATTAAATGGTGGAGGTGGTTTTACTTTGGTTCTTAGCCAGTTTTGCTTCCAGCTCTCATTCAGGGGATTTTTTTTATACTTATTGAGCTTAAAGAACAAACAACAATTTTCTGTTGCTCTAGGCAGTTTTTTCCTTAAAATTTCCCTTTATTAAATACTGAAGCAAATTTTATAGGGCTGGTTTGCATCACTTCGCACTGGTATTTCTGAATAGCAATTTGTGATTTTCTTTTTGAGATGTAAAAATAGTTTTATATTTATATTGGTTATTTCAGGGAAGAAAAAAGTCCACAGAAAATCAGTAGTTTTTAAGTACATTTGCATTTTACCAGCAGAAAGTCAAAACATTAATTATTGTTTAATAAACTCCAGCTGAATGACAGATACAATGAAAGCAAAGATTAATATTTCTGTGTTCTGAAACAATGTTCCTTCCCCCTCTGTGCCCAAATGTTTTCTCCTAACAGTTTATTCTTTCTTTCTCTCTATGTAAATATTATGGGACTCTGATGTAAGTGTTACAGATTGCATGAATTTTCCTCTGAGGTGTTTGGAATAGACTAGCACTTAACAACTCACTCATTTATGGGATGTGTTTTCATTAACGGATGACTTTGTTGATGTGATTAGGCTTGTTTGCTTTGGTTGCATTTGGTTCCAGCTTTGGAAAGGATGTCTGCCTCTGTTTGGTGGCTCCTGGGCAGTGTGTGCTGGTGTAGTTGGCTGCTCCTAACTCCTTGGTTTGGCACTGAAAAGTGCTGGGGAACTACAGGACTTGGGTCAATACCCTTTGGAAATGATGGTGAATTTATCTTTGTTGCAGGGGAAAGAAGCTGATGGCCATCGTACAATAGATATCTGTTCTCCTGTGCTTATTAAGTGGTGTGCAAACCTCTTTATATGAATGATCCCCTGGAAAGGCTTAACTTTGGAGTGACTTTACCTTCCATTACAATAATACAATACCTTACTCTTGACTTGTGTAGTCTGTGACTGTGGTTTTCCCCATTGCTCCTGAGGAATTAAAGTGATGGGAGAAAGAAGTATTGTGCCAAGCGAAATAAGGGGAGGTCCAATGTCAGAGTTGCTTGATTCCCATTGTAACTGTACTTAAGTGTCCAGTTTTTTCAGAGGATCTAGATCAAAATCATTTGTTCACTTGCACTTAGAGAGGGCCAGGTCCTGACTTCTGTTGTACTCATGAAAATCCACAGGAATTTGCTACAGATTTACATGGCAGCACGGAGCAGAGTCTGAACCAAAATGATTGCAGAAAAACCAGGACACTACTGAATCCCAGATATTGCTGTAGAAAGAGTTTTGCAACTGAAATTTCTTAGCCTTGTTGAATCACAGAGATCAAAGATTGCAATGATCTGGCCCTACATTTCCTGGTCCATGCTGGGTTGTTCCCTGAGGTGCATTAACACCTCAGATCTCAACTTTGCAGAGCACTCAAATGCCTACTTTGACTTGAAATGTGCCCATTTTCAGGGCTTTCCACACAATGTGTTGGCTGTATCAGTTCCCTTATGGGAGGAATAATGATGGAATGATAGGAACTGGAATTAAGAGATCCATTTCCTTAGACTGTTTACAGTCAGATTGTCTTGCTTTAGTGGAGAGAGGAGGGTAATCTGGTCTGTGCACTGAAAAGGTGTTTGCAAGAGGCAGCAGCAGCTTTAGTCCTGGAACTCCAGCCCATTTCCCACTTCTGCAGCAACTCAGTCCCTTCACACAAAGGGGTGGAGTCATAAGTGTCACAGGTGGAGACACCTAAAACACAGCCTGCCCTGGGATGGGGATTGAGAGTCTCCCAAAAAGTCAAGGCAAAGGTCTGGTGTATGATCCATGTTTTTACACAGCCACCTCCTGGCTGTGACAGTCCCTGGGGTTGTTGGCTGCTTCCCTGCAGCAGCACACACTGCTGACTCTGCTGCTTCAGGGACATCTGAGAGTGACCTGAGGCCTCACAGCCTCAGATCATAAAGATGGCTCTTAGAAACACACAGAAGGTCACCCAAGGCAAAAGTGCTGTCCTCAAAGCACAGGCTCCAGCCTGACAATATGCTTTGCTCCTCAATCTTTACCTTCTCTGTTAACAAACCCTGGTGTCCCAGAACCCTTTCATTCACTTTAAACCTCCATCTCCTTTCTCACCAGTTCCTCACATGTGTGTTTGTTCTTCTGCTTAACCTTCTGCTTTACATTTTTACTCACTCTCTTGGTGTCAGAAAATCAGTTTTTTATCACATCATCACCATATTCACAAAGAACAGCAATTTCAGAGCTGGGGCTCGCACAGCAGCTGCTCTTTGGAGATGAGTTCTCTGCCATCCCACTACAGCAGAATGCTTCCACAAATGTGGGGAAAAGTCCTCAATAGGAGCTTGGGTTGCTCACAATACAGATGTTCTTCCCAAGGCAGGATGGGCAGGCAATCCTCCCTTCTTTCTCCAAGTCTTGAAGAAAATGATGTGTGCATTCATGATCTGTTCTCATCAATGGCCAGAAAAGTAGCAGAAGAGCCTGGGATAGCCCATCTTCTTCCTTTTTCCAGTTCAGTGAGGCTGAAGCAAAATTGGCTCCCATTTGTCTGGTTTTCAGTGTTCCATTCACAACGATGTGGAGCAGGGAAGAGAGGGCATCAGCCCAATTTCCAGTGAACTTCACAGACCTCTCAGCTGCAGGGATCAAAGCAGCATGCACCAACTTGGAGGCTGAGCTCTCCTCTTGATCTTCACAGAAGCAGCTTCAGGACATGGATGTGATGCTTGGACTGATGGGGAGAATGGAAAAGCCTGCAGGGACTATGCCTGCTGTGGAGGTGACGTGGGTGGCAGAGCCTGGGTATCTTTTTTTGCCCAACATCTAATTTAAGAGAGAGAACAGTAATGAAGAAAGCAATGTATGCTGCAAAACCATGGGATTCACAGAAACATTATCAGACTGACAGGTCCTTCTGTCTCCTTTTCCAGTGGAGTGGCTGGTTGTAGAATGGGAGCAGGGCACATTTTCATGATTCTATCCCCCCAGCCTCAGCAGCCAGTGTCTCCTCACTCTGATCACTGAATACTCTAACTCTGGTTCTCCAACACTCCTCCAAGCTGTCCCCTTCAAAGCCTTTTCTCCCTGGTGAAAGCCCCTGCCTGCTCTCAGTGGCACATGGCTGGAGATGTGTTGTTGAGCCACTGTGCAAACCTCAGTGAGGCCATTAGAAGAAGTCCTGACCCACTTCTACTACACTTGTCTATTTTGACTAAAAATTTTTGATTTGTCTTAGGCAGGCAGCAAAGAGCAGCTTCCACATCCAAGAGGGTCTAAGCTAGGCTGCTCCTGATCACTTCCCAAGTGGAGAGACAAAACAGTAAACAAAAACATTCCTGTACTGTTTTGCCATGTGGTTTAGAGAACATTTAATTCCCTCCACTGAGCAGTTTTCACACTACAGTCCTACATAGAAAAAAACCCAAACATTTCAGCATTATTCTCTCTGCAATGTGACTATCAACATCTTCAGTACAGCTGGGGAAAAAGTCAACTTCCAGCTCTTCCTGAAAACCTGCAATGGTGTCTTCCAGCCTGCCCATGTGAATGGAGATAAAGGGGTAGAAACACGGGGTCAGTGGGCAGAGGATGGTGTGCACAGGCTGCTGTCTTGAGCAGCAGCTGCATCCTGTGGGCTGAGAGAGATTAGCTGCTGACTTTTATTTGGCACTGGAGAGAGCCCCAGTGACCTGCTCATGACTCGTGGTGTTGCTGTAGCCAAATCATTTCCCCTGTCTGAAAGAGCTGTCAAAGAATTCATTTTTTTGGGGGGCTTTAAGAATCAAAAGGGATTAGTAAGTATTAGATGTTTAAGAATCCTCTTTGGTTTCAGTCTTTGGGATTTAGTCTTTGGTCCAGCAGACTCTTACAGTCAGACTGAGACAAGAAGCACAGAGCATTATTTCTATGTATGTTCATGCAACAAAATATAGACCCAGTAATTCTGATTAGTGTTGCCTAAAAAGCAAATAGTTCCACACCTACCATGTTTCAGAAACAAAACAGCCCTCTCAGTTAAACAGAGAAACCTCCAGCCCTGCTGGTAAGAAACTGTGGAGAGCAGGAAACTTGGTCATGTTGAGTTTCCTCTTCTGTACCTCTTGCTTTGGACTGGTCATTAAAAATACTGTCTCATTTACTGTCTGTATTTAGGCAGCAAATGGATTCTGTTGTGTGACATGACCAGTCCCACAAAGATCATGCCATAAGTTACCAGGATAAGAACCACCAAGAGTTTGTGGTCTGTAGTTATGAGGCAATAAACTGCCTTCAGGGCCATCAGCAGAGCAAATTCTCCACCACATTTACTCCAGAGAGACAGAAGAGAGACTTTTCCTGCACTGCTTTTCCAGCAACACACCCACTTGCTGAGGGTCCATTCAACACCTGGTGAAGCCTTTTGTGAACCTCAGTGGATCTCAGACTGAGTGCTTGCCTTGACCACTCTCAGTTTCAAGTCTGTAAGTGCTGCTGTGTTTCCTATTTCTGCATCCCAGGCAGGTCTCTCTGTGCTTACCAGAGGACTTCAACACCCATTTGGTGTCTTCTGGAGAAAGCAGTAGATGCAGGAGCTATGGATGGAACCAGCAATTCAAGAAATCAGTTGTTTTGTTTATCCCTGGGCAAACAAACAAACAAAAAATCTCTTTCTAGTGTCAACCTCCCAAACATCAGAAGCTGTGAATTTAGTCTCAATTCTGTGTAAAATAATAAAAATAGACTTTATAATGGCTTTGTAAACAGGGAAAGAGCCTTCTGATTTCTAACCCCACAGCTGCTATTATTAGAGTGTGATGTGTGACCCTTCTATTAATCCCTGGAAGATGCATGGCTTTGCAGTGAGTGACATTTGTGTGAATCAAACTATCATTGATTTCCTCATCCTGTGTCTTCACATTTAGGCTGCAAATGGCTGTGCTAAATAGGTGAAATAAGTGTGGACATTAGGTATGAGAAGCCACCTGAGACAAACTGTGAAACAAAAGGCTCAGTGTTCTCAGATGATGAAGAGAATGATTGTGCATCTATGAACAAAAGGCCCAAAAAGAAGGATCAACCCCTTGAGGTATTTCCATATTGCCAAGGCTCCTCCTTCTATGACATTCCTTGATTCTTCAACTGGAATCTTCAACTGAACAAACACCTCTCTTTGGTCTAAACTCACTAAATACACCTAAAGTTGCTTCATGGAAACAAAAGAACTAAAGGAAATGCAGATCTCACTCTGTGATTTGCCAAAATTTTAGCAATGTTTTGTTATGGAGGACATAAAACCTCTGTGGGAGATGTTGTAGGCAAAGACTCCTTGCAGTTCTGGGCAGGGTGGATGGAGCCACAGCCAGCAGCTGAGCTCTCCACCTGTGGGAAGCTGAGTTTGTTCCTCCTTCCCTTGGCTCAGTATGAGGGTGCAGAGTGGTGTGGTTTGGTCAGCAGATGCAACCTTCTGCTGAGTTGTCCTACCTGTGCTCTGTTCTGGCCATGGACAGGTGCAATCTCTCCAGATACTCCCAGAGCTGTCCAGTGGCCTCGAAAGGAGGCAGAGCTGTTCATGCCCCAGTTAAGAGTCTTGGCTGTGTAGTTAATGGCAGCTTTGCTTTAAGAGCCACATGGTTTCCCAAAGAGCATCCTCCTCCCAGGCTGCAGGAGCTACTACTCTGTCTGGCTGTGTCCCTGGGCTCCTGGCCTGCAGAGAGCTACTCTGAGCCAGCAGCTATGGAGTCAGGTGTGCTGTGGGATCCATTACTGCTGTGCACAGCAGCTTTGCTCCTCACCTCTGCTCCAGCTGTGCCTCTGGGCACTGCCATCCCATCCAGATCTGTTGTGCTGTTATGGATTCACCATGGTGACCTGGGGTAAGATTTCAGGCTTGGAAGATGGGGTGAAGTGTTGAATTAATCCCATCTCTGTAAGAAACTACTTTGGTTAATGGTCAAGCTAGAAAAAATGGAGATTTAGGTGGAGTCTAAACAAAACCTCACAGTGCTGCAGTCCCTTGTCTATATTAATATTTATATCTTGCTGCATCACAGGAATGCAGAAACATGGCACAGCCTTGGGTTTGAAAGTCCTATAAAACAGAAATGACAAAGTCCTCACTTTGGTCCTGTCAGGTCCTGCCAGGTAAATATAGGTTAATGCTATTAAGAAAACAGGGCTTTGGATATTTATGTAAATGGAGTAGAAGAGCCTCCCACACCTTGCAGTGTTACTTGATGCAGTGACAGGGCTCCACACTGAGAATCCATGCTCTGTTACAACATCTGATAACCATTTCTTGTTGTGAAGCTCATGAGACACAATGTCACACCAGAACTCTTCTGAGAGAAGTAGGCACTGCAAATTGGGGCTTTTTCTTTCATTACTTTGCTAGCCTGACTAATGTCTGTCTGAGTCTGGAGAACAGGATTACCCACAGGAAATCAAATTCATGGGGTTGGTCTGCCTCCTCCTGGCTAGTCAGGGCTCCTTTTAACAGCTCTGCACCAGCTGACTACAAGGCAGAATTCCAATAGCTGGTTTCTAAAATAATTTCAGCAGATTTTGTCTGGCCTCTTTCCCAAGCAAGAGGGTGATTTAAAAGTTCTACCTCATGAGAATTACAGGCCTGGTGTTTCACCTTGGGAAACCCTTCAGCTTTGTAATGCCTTGAGCTGTACCCTCCGAGGAGTTGTGGATGGGTTGGACAGGGCAGGATGGGCTGGCAGGCACCAGAACTGGCTCCCTGCCACCAGTTTGATCCCTAGATCCATGAGCTGCTGTAAATGGCACCAGTTTGACCTGGCTTTTTGAACTGTTGGGTTATCAGCAATCTTTAGCCACACCTCTAACCAAGCACCAGAGGGAAAGGTGTTGATGTAACCTGGATATACAGCAGGTTTCTTAAAGATTAGTCCTCAGCTGGTCATTCATTACTGATCTTCAGGGCCAAAACTTCTGCATTACTTCATGCACGGAATGGGATCCTTGTCACAGAGGTCCTACAAAGACGGGTGAGTTGTAAGGAAAAAAAAAAAGACATTTCCTATTATTCCTCTGAAGTTTTGTCTTGCTTTTCTGCAGGCACCGCCTAGGACCCTTAGACCTCGCTTCAGGAAGAAAAGTACCTCGTCCTCTGCCACTGAAACAATGTGAGTGCAATGAGCCAATGGCACCAAGATCCACAGAATGTCTCTCTTCTGCCTTAAAGAGCTACTCGTTCATCAATAGGAAACAGCAGTGGGATGGATGTGCTTTGATGTACAGCACTGTAGACATGGCCTTTCTCCCTCCTCTCTCTGCATCCTTCTGTGGCACGCTGCTGGCATTTGTCCCTGACGTGGGTAGGACAGTCTGGCAGGCACCTGCAGGTGAGGGGCCTGGTTTGGTTTGCAGAGTGTGCACCCACCCACAGTGTACATTTACAGTTTCATTTGTGTCTGCATTGCTCTTGCTCTGTGAATGCCCAGCAGAAACAACAATAATCAGTTACTCATGATGCTACATTGACAGTGTATTTATTTATGGCTTTATCATGGATGAAGTGGATTTGCAGAACCCATGGATTTCTCTTTCCTCCCTTCCTCCTCAAGACTGTGAATGATGTAACAAATGTCAAAGTACTTTGACTGTACAAAATGTCCAAGATTTGTTAGCGAAAACTGAGCTGCAACTGGGTTTTTCTGCAAGTAAATCACATGCTCTGAGAAAATCATTGTGCTAAACCAACAGAGACAGAACCACTTACAGAGGATGAGGAAGTGATGTGCAAGAGAAAAAAAAAATGGTTTCAATGATGTAATGAAAGGGGAGTCCTAATTTTGATCAGCCTGAGCCAAGAGAGTGTTTTGTGGAAAATGATGCGTAGAAGAACTAAATCCCACCATTTGTGGCCAATGTTCTACTGCAAGTTTTAAAGTGTGAGCAAGCCAGGCTTGAGCAAGCTGCAGCAACAGAAATTAGAATCGCTTTAGTGATGCATTTGCAGGGGAAAACAAACCTTTCTCCCCTGCTGCAACAGGCCAGTCCCAGCACTCTGCTCTGCTGCTGAGGGGCTGCTGCTCTGCTTGCATGAGCAGAGGAGGGTGCTGGGTCTGAGCTGCTTTTTGAAGCCTGGAGTTTCTCCTATAGCATGGTTAGAACCACAAGAACCAGATGGAGTGGTGTATTTGTATCCATATATAAATGAGAAATACAAAAGAAGAGGAAGACATGGTAGGGTTTGTGTATTTGTGCTTCAAGTTGGTGTCTCTTGTAAGTGTTGAGCATGTGAGATTCACACATAAGTTAATTAGGTGACCCTTTGTGTTTGCTCTTGGGCCTGTCACATAGACTAGAAAAGCATTTAGCATTACATAGGATGTGCCATCACCAATGGATCAGCACAGGGGCTCGATGGTGCCACTTCTGGCTCAGGTGCAGCAGCCCAGGGTGCCAACAGCCAGCTGCAGTGTGCCAGGCTCAGAGATAACTCTGAAGAGGCCTTTGAAACCATTTCTCTGCTGGGTGTGTATCCATAGCCCAGCTGCCCATCTGGTGGATCCCTGAGGTCACCCCCACAGCTTCCCACATGTGTGGGGAAGAAAGAAATAAATTACACGCACACAGAAATGTTTATCTGACCTGGCTAGGAAATGGAAAAAGCAAGCAGGTATTTCCTGTGTCTGCCACAGTATTTGGCCTCATTACCTGAGAATTTTACTTCCTTTACATGTGCTGATTCAGTCATATTTTGCAAATTTTGAAAAATTCTTCAGAAAGTAAATTTAAAAAAACAACAAACAAACCTGTCTGAAGAGCAGTTACAGAAGAGTCAGTCCCTGGAAGATACTCAGCAAAAGCTTTGAGAAGCTAAGCTTATGTATTTTACTTCTAAGCAGCTTTAGAGTTTATTTGATTTCTTTTGGCAAACATTAAAAAGAAATATGAAAACTGCCTGCACTGTTAGCAGAAAATAAAATCCTGTTGCAAGCAAGCCATGTTTCCCTGCTATGCAATGGGCTGCTGTAAGATAAAAAAGAAGCTGACAAGTTTGCACTCAATTATGCCAAATAACCCCAACAATGTAGAGCTGCATAACATCTGACTAGTTCCAATCTCAGATATGCTGTATTAACATTGATTCTCACTAAAACTATTTAATGTGCGTCTAATCTGCTGTTTTACTGTGAACTTGACTGTTTAGCATTTCTTAAGTGCTGAGGTGAAATGTTGACAAGGGAGTTGCCTTATATCTCTCAAAACATTCACTGTATAAATGAGAAAAAAATAAACCTTTTCATATCTCTGGAGAAGAAAAAATGTATTATCAACGGAGCTGTATATTTGTGTATAGATAGACAGAGATGTGAATGCCTGACCTCGTGCACTTGTGCTCCTTGTGCTCCAGTGCTCCGTACAGATGAGAACGGCCACTCGCTTTGATTGCTCCCCTTCCTCGCACAGGCTGTTTACAGGGGCTGCCCAAGTCCGGCAGTTCAGTGTTGGGGCTGCGTTTGTTCATTCCGGATCAACACCACCCGCGGAGTCTTTTGTTCCGGCTTTCTCTGGAGCCGAGGAGCGAGCCCGGCTCGGTGAGTCCTTCCCGCGCTTCTGCTGACCCCTCCTGGCGAGTCAGAGTGTGCAGGGCCCGGCAGCGGAGAGGAGGCAGGGAGGGGTGGATGGATGGGTGGATGGATGGATGGATGGATGGATGGAGGGATGGATGATGGATGGATGGATGGATGGATGGATGGATGGATGGATGGATGGATGGATGGATGGATGGATGGATGG
>VZUI01046396.1:0-60487 GCA_013401135.1 Cettia cetti
AATAGAAATAGAAATAGAAATAGAAATAGAAATAGAAATAGAAATAGAAATAGAAATAGAAATAGAAATAGAAATAGCTATGGAAGTCTTCTGTGAAGGTCTTATTATAGAAGGATCCCAGTATCCACCACTCTTAATCATAGGATAGAATATCTTGAGTTGGAAGGGACCTGTATGGAAATTCACAGTGCTCTATAAATGACTTTTTAAAATAAAGGTAACGTGCCTTTAAGACTTCCACATTTATTCCACTCAAAGGAAAATTTCCTCCTCTGATGGTAAATGAAATTTATACTTTTGGTCTTATTTTTCATTTTGTGTAAGTCAGAGCTGATGGAACCTGAGTCCTATGTCAAGCCAGAAAGTTTCAAGCTCCTCCACATCTGTGAGCTCAGAGCTGCCAGAAGTAAAAATGGGGAAATAGCCCATTTTTGAGCTCAAATAAGAGAAATCTGGGCTTCCCACATCATTCATACCAGCTCACCCCAGCCAAGACCTCCCAAAATCAAAGTGAAATCCATCAGAAATCCTTCAGGAGGGGCTCCAGGCTCTGGAGTTCCCTTAATTTCACCTTTAATAAACTGTTTTTGAGGCCATGTGTCCCCATAGGTCTCCAAGGAAGAACAGTCACATCACAATCCTCCTTGCTGTGGTTCAGCTTGATGATTGTGATTGTGATGAGCATCTGGTGCTCAGGTAAGTCTAAGGTTCTTCATCCTGGAGAGGAGAAGGCTCCAGGGAGAGCTCAGAGCCCCTGGCAGGGCCTGAAGGGGCTGCAGGAGAGCTGGAGAGGGGCTGGGGACAAGGGATGGAGGGACAGGACACAGGGAATGGCTCCCACTGCCAGAGGACAGGGAGGGATGGGATTTTGGGAACTGGGAATTCCAGGCTGAGAAGGTGGTGAGGCCCTGGCCCAGGGTGCCCAGAGAAGCTGTGGCTGCCCCAAATCCCTGGAAATGTCCAAGGCCAGGTTGGATACTGGGGCTTGGAGCAGCCTGGGACAGTGGAAGGTGTCCCTGCCCATGGCAAGGGGTGGAACTGGATGGGCTTAAAGGCTCTTTCCAACCCAAACCATTCCATGATCTGAAAGAATACATAAGACAGGTAAAGAACATTTGGAGTGCCCCTTGTTCATTTGGAAAATCTTCCAAAATCTCCTTGATCTCAGACAAGGAGAAAAAGGAAAGAGTATTTTAGTAGTATGACATGAAGGGTGAAACACTTGTCAGATTAGAAAAGATGTTGAATTCACACTGGCATTGATGGAAATGGGGATAAAAAGTGAGAATCCTACAATCTGTGTCTAAAAATCAATGTACAACATAACGAACATTCCCTTCTTCTTCCCCACTGTGGAAAAAAAATCTGGGACAAGGCTTCAGGGTGAGGTTACCTCCTGCAGCTCATTAGAAATGCAAAAGATAAGTTAAACAAACAGATCATGTCCCCGTTGCTAAAACAATGGGGCCAAACACCCTGGCACAGCCTCCTCCCCTGGCTCCTTGCTTGTTCCATGTTTGACTCCTCTCTTTTCCCTCTTTCTCCATTTGAAAAGGTAGAAGAAGCCTGCTCAGAGCTCCTTCAGATGAATTCAAAATGTTCTTGGAGCTTTTAGTGTTGGAAAGTGCTGCTGATGCATCCAAGGATCCACGTGCAGCGTTTCAGCAGGATTTTAATGACTCAGGGAAACACCATGCCAGCAGTGAACATTTTTAAAAGCTTCACCTCCCCTTCCAGCCTGAACTCAATCTGGCCTCTCTCTGGGTTTTAACACACTCCATTAACAGGATTCCCCGGCTGAAAGCGAACGTAGGAGGTGGAGCACGAGCCTATTTTTGGACATCCAACACCATGCAATGCACAGAAGTCCCCTTGTCGCTGCAGACTGCAGGATGAAGACAAGCAGGACATGTGGGAGAAGGGGGAGTTAAGGAACACATGCTCTGTACCCTGGTTTCTTGTTTTTTTCCCCACAACTGAGAGTGGGGGGCTCTGAGGGGCTTTGTTGGAAATTCAGAAGGAGAATCACACACAGAAACTTTTAAGGGTGAGGGCACAAGAATGTACATGACACTCACACACACATAAGCTGTCTTTTTTAGGTGGGGTAACGCCCCCCCATCCACCATAGGCCAGCACAGGGTAATTCACAGGCAGAGGTGACGTCCAGTCATCCCCTTTCCCCTGTTCTTACCCTAGAGAAGGTGTGCAGGTGTGTGAAGGTGGGGCTGGGGCTGCAATCAGTGCACAGCTACAGCCCCTGCCAGGCTGTTGGTCACAACAACCCCATGGAGAACTCCAGGCTGGAACAGTGCCCTGTGGGAAAGGATCTGGTGGTGCTGGTTGAACATGAGCCAGAGTGTGCCCAGGTAGGCAAGAAAGCCAAGGACACCTGGCCTGTACCTGCCACAGAGTGGGCACAGGACCAGGGCAGTGGCTGTCCCTGTGCTGGCTCTGCTGAGGGACCTCCAGCCCTGAGCCCAGTTCCGGGTCCCTTGGAATAAGACACTGAGGGGCTGAAGCATGTCCCAGGAAGAGAATGGAGCTGGGGAAGGGCCTGGAGCACCAGGAGAGGCTGAGGGAGCTGGGAAAGGGGCTGAGCCTGGAGAAAAGGAGGCCCAGGGGAACCTTCTGGCTCCGCACAACTCCCTGACAAGAGGGGACAGCTGGGGAGGTCGGGCTCTGCTCCCAGGGAACAGGGACAGGACAAGGGAAAATGGCCTCAAGTTGTGCCAGAGAGGGTTCAGGTTCAGGTTGGGTATTAGGAAGAGTTTCTTCACAGAAAGGCTTGTCAGGCCTAGGAATGGTCTGTCCAGGGACATCCCCTGGAGTCCCCAACCGTGGAGATGTCTAAGGAATGACAGGACATGGCACTCAGTGCTCTGGGCTGGGTGACAAGGTGGGGACTCAATGGTCTTGGAGGTCTTTTCTAACCTAAATGATTCCATGATTCTGTAGGGTGTATCTGGCTGGTGGGCACAGAGCAGCACCACCCTGGCCTGCTGTGTGTGTGTGGGGACATTGCAAACACAGGGCTGACACTGCACACACAGAGGGGACAGAGATGCAGGTATCAGCTCCCTGCCCATCCAGATGTCCCTGAAACAGCAGTATCATTCTACCCTCCTCCCTTCTGGACATGTTGCAAAAAGTGGGGGGTGTCTCTTAAACAAACAGGTGACCCCACCCCAGTAAGCCAGGGTGTGTTTCTGGGAGTCTCTCCTTCCCACACCAACCCTCAGCCCACGGGAAAGGGTGCTGGGGGGGAACTGGCAGTCTGGAGGTGATCCACAGCTGCCCCTCATCAGCTGTGGAGTGTGTGTTGGGATTGGGAGTTGTCCCACAAAGCTGTAAATCCTGGGAACCCCTCCTCATCCTTTGGGGCTGCCAGGTGTTTTATCACACAGATAAACATTTCAACACCCCCTCCTGCTGATTACCAGGTGTGGACTGGGGGTGGAAGCAACTTTCTCTCTCTCACACACACACAAACAAGTACAGGCAAACCCCACCTTTTCCAGTTTTGGGGGGCATAGCAAGAATTTGGAGGAGTGAGGGTTCTCTCACACCAGGGTGACTGCAGGTGGTTGAGCCTGTGTTCCTGTGCAGAGTGACAGCAGGAGGAGTGCTGGGGTGTCAGGAACCCCCCTTGGCATCAAGATGAGTTTGGGGGGTGCTTGATATCCCCCACGAGGCAGCAGGATGAGTTTTGGGGGTGTTTGGTATCCCCCACAAGGCAGCAGGGTGAGTTTGGGGGTCTCACCCCTGTCCTCAATCCCCCATGGGGCTGTCAGATGTGGTCCCTTACACACAAACACAAGGGCACTAAATGTGCTTTAAGAGCATCTGTCACCCTCATGGGGACACCCCCGTGTCTTGGGGTTGTTGGCCACCTCACAGAGGGTTGTGTCAGGAGCCATGAACACCGGCTGTGTCTGAGGGTGTCACACACACAGGGACACAGGCTGTGTCTGAGGGTGTCACACAGAGATTTACACACTGTGTCTGAGTGTGTCACAGTTTTACACTGAGCACGTTACAGTGTCTGAGCATGCCACACTCAGTGTCACATGCTATGTCACACAGCAATGTCCCATGGTGTCACACGCTGTCACACTCACTGTTACACGCTATGTCACACAGTGTCGCTGTCACACACTCAGTGTCACACGCTGTGTCTGAGCATGTGATACAGTGTCACACTGTATCTGAGCGTGTCATACGCTGTGTCACACACTGTCTCTGTCACTCTCACTTTTTTACATGCTATCTCACACACACTCAGTGCCACACACTCTTGGGGTCACGCTGTCTCTGTCACATACAGTGTCACACTATGTCACACACTCTCAGTGTCACACTCCATGTCACACACTTGGTGTCACATGCTGCCTCTGTAACATACTGTGCCACAATGTGACACACACAGTGTTACACTCAATGTCACACACAGTGTCAGAGGCTGTCTGTGTCACATGCTCTGTGTCACAGTCTGTCACACACTCTCAGTATCAGTGTCCCACACTCTGTGTCAACCACTGTCCATGTCATACATTCAGTGTCACAGTCTGTGTCACACACTCACATTGTCACACATTGTGTCACTGTGTCCCACACTCTCAGTGCCACTTGCTGTCCGTGTCACACACAGTGTCACAGACTGTCACACACTCTGTGTCACACATTATGTCCCACACTCTCAGTGTTGCTCTCAGTGTCACTCCCAGTGTCACACTCTATGTCCCATACTCTGTGTCACACTCAGTGTCACACACTATGTCCCACACTCAGTGCCACCCGCTGTCCGTGTCACACACTATGTCCTATACTCTGTGTCACTCCCAGTGTCACACACTATGTCCTACACTCTCAGAGTCACTCCCAGTGTCACTCCCAGTGTCACACACTATGTTCTACACTCTCAGTGTAACTCCCAGTGTCACACACTATGTTCTACACTCTCAGTGTCACTCCCAGTGTCACACACTATGTCCTACACTGCCAGTGTCACTCTCGCTGTCCCCGCCGCGTGTCCGTGTCCCCCCGTGCCGTGCCCGCCCCGCCGCCGCTCCGCCCCCGCCCGCGTCGCGCCGCGCGTGACGAAGCGGCGCCGCCCCCGCCCGCTCGGAGCCGAGCGTGACGTGTCGTGCGCGCGCGCGCGGGGAGAGACCGTTGGCGGCCCGGGCGCGCGCTCCGGGCCTGGCCCGGGCCCCTCGGCGCAGCTCGGCCCGTACTGAGGGCGGCGGGGGCCGCGGGAGGGCCCCGCGCTCCCGGACAGCGTCCGAGCCCGTGCAGGCGGCACCGCAGCCCTCGGGGTTCACCCTGCCGGGGCTCGGTACGCTTACATAAGGCAGCAGCGCCTTTATCCCGTTTCCTGGTGCTGCCGCCTGCGCTGGGTGCACGCCCTGAAGTTTCGAAACTGCCCCCGCGTATTGTTCAGGAGGTGCCGGGTCACAAAGCGAAGTGCAGCGCAGGAGAGCGTTGGGCTGCATCCTTCTCCCCCACCGACCGGCAACATTGGTCTGAATTACTGTAATAATGATTAAACGAAGAATTCCCGAGCTCTTAAACGTACTTACTGCTCTCGGGAGCAGTAGTTCCGCATACGGTAACATGTTAACAAACGATTGCTTCCCTTTCCAACTGTTTAAATAAGTTTTTCATATTTATTAAAAAAAATATTTCCCCCTTCTGTTCAAGCAAAACATTCAGAGATCACTGACATTTCCCATCGTATAGTAACAAAAAAATTAAATAAATTCTTGTACATCATTCACACAGGTTTTTGCTCAGGCCCCCGCACCACCCATCCTACATTGGTAAGGGAACCTGAGTTCGTAGTTGCTACAGTTGACTGAGATAACCCAAAAACCCATTGTTAAGCACTTAAGCTCTGGTGCAGCCTCCCCATCTTCCAAGGCTAAGCAGAGCAATCAAGCTGAGAAACTGATGGTACTTTGTCCATATTCTGAGCTCCTCTGTCTGCACTGTGGTACGTGGCTTTGCAAAGAAGGAGCAGAGAATGTGCTAAAACCACATTCAGGCTAACAGCATTTTCCACTCACTGCATACAGCCAATTGCTCCATAGGACACAGGACAGAGCCGTCAGGGCTTCCACTGTTTATCTGCAAAATGAGGTTAATGCTGCTTCCCTCCCTCACTGTGGTGTTAAGGATAAGTCCATTAGGTGCACAGATATTTGTGCTCTGACTGTTACAGAAACAGCCTGTGAGTAAAGGACTGTGGAGTATTTAACTGCTGGAGAGGAGAGGGGGTGGGCAGCGGAAGCATTAGGACCAGATTCTGCAACTGGATTTGTTGCAATGCACAAGTCAGCTTACCAGGATACCATTCTTAGTTTGTGCTCCTCTGAGAAGTCTAATTTTAAGATTAATCCTAATTAGGTAGCCTTTGTGTAGTTTGGTCAACTTGTTGTTGGTAAGTCTTCACATCCAGAATTTAATCGTCTTTGTAAGTTCTCTGCTTTAGGGTTAAAGGGATGTAGAATAATATTCCTGGTTTCCTCGAGATGTTGTTTTTCGTGTTACGTGCTAAAAATATCCATCCCTGGCTGCGTGCTAAGGGCTGTGGTCTTTTACCATGCACTCAAACTAAAGCATTTCAGCCAAAGCAAAACCTTGAGATCCAAACTGTCCCTCACCCCATCAGTTTACAAATATGAGAAAGATGGCAAACCATGGCACAGTGTTAGAGCTAAATGAGTTTCCAGGACACACATTCCCCACTGCAGCAGGGCATGCCAGTCCTGGCAGAAGAGTAACCACCACCACCACAAATAGCCAGTACCTTTCCCACCCTGGTAACTACTAGAGGCATTGCTTCAGTCCTGCTTATTTTAAAGGGATATTAATCAGTTGTTTCAGACAAGCTTATGGAAATAATTTTTAATGTCTATTCATACCACCTTTTAGTAGTTACAGCTTTGTATTTAACGTACCAAAAACTAGGGTAAGCAGTGTTACTCAGTATGTGATTATGTATCCTGAACAAGTTCAGTCCAAATTCTGCAACTTACAGAAAATTGGCACAAGACAAACAATGTGTGTAGATACAAATTTTCCCGGATTTGAAATAGCAAGAGCACAGGCACAGGGCTTCAAAAGGAGTGAATATTGCTATTGACTCAATGGCTCATCTCCTAAGGAACAAAGCAAAATAAAGTTGTTGCAAAATTTTACGGGTTCTACATGTTTGTTTGTAAGGTCACTTTGTCTGGTAAGTAGCTATAACATAAGAGTTTTTATAGTAGCAGGAGTAAAGTACATAAATACCCACAGAAACAGTTCTAAAGAACACACGGCTTGTAAGAAAAACATTAAAACGGTCGTGGTATTTTTTCCCAGCCTTGTTTACTTTGTGTGTGTGTGTTCACACGTGGAGCATGGCGAGAACAAATCATTCCTGTATTCAGCGAGCCCTTTCTGTGTGTGCCTCTCACACCGGGTCCCACACTGTCACTGCCCCAAGGCGCCTCAGCCCTGGCACAGCTTCCAGCGCTGCCCGGCTCCCTCGTGCGGCCTCGCCAGGAAAATGCTGCTCTTTGTGGGGTTTTTTATGGAATCCCGCTGATCCTCGCACTCTCATCAGTAGTATCACTTTTTTAGCCACACATGCAAACGCCGAACCTTTTCCCAGCATACATGAAAAGTAGAATTTTTGCTTAACTGAAGCAATTCAGTCAGTTCTGATAAGTAGTGACATACTGACAATATCTGCATTTTTAAAGGGGAAAAAATCAAGCTTTTCAATATGGAAAAATAATAATTTGAGACCACCTGGAAAACTACCTGAGGATTGCTTGGTTGGATTTGCTAAGGAAATAAGGCTCCTCTTGTTGAATAACTGTGCTTCCCTATCCACTTGTAGAAGTCACCTGTTCCAAGATACTCCACAGCACTGACGGAACTGTATATTATTAAAAAAAGAAGAAAAAAAAATCAATACTTTACAGCTGGAGCCCACGTCTAATTCTTCATTTCCTAGGTCTAATTACTCACCATTTACAGTGACGCTGACAGTCATTGATTCTTGCAAAGATCCGGAAAGGCTTTTTTTGCTAATGAGCAAAAGTCGTCACTCTTACTCTCTGTACAGACAAAGGAGGAGGAAAGGAAAAAACCCACTTTCCTCATTACCAGTAAATATATGGACAGGTTTTTGTAAAAGCATTGGAGAGTGTAGGAACAAACTGCAACAAATAGCAATATCATACAGTTTTGAAAATGCTTTGATTAAAATGTAAAGGAATGTAAAAAACACAGCAAAGAACTTCAACTCAAGGAGCAAGTTCTGCAGTTCAAAAGTCCTTTGCACAAATGTCTGCTTGTCACCAGGCAGAAGAGCTTTGGTAACAACTTCTGGGGAAAGTAGATTTTCATTCTGTCGCTATTCTTACTGTTTTCTAAGTATTCCTATTAAATTCAGTTTCTGTTGGCAAATGCAGGATAATTTTATGTTCCCAATATCTTGAAAAGTAGCACGAAGGAGCCCGAACTTTTCTTTTAGAATATGACTAAAGGGATGTATCTCCCCAGTGAACCTCCATGTGCTCATTCCCAAGCCCATGAGCAGGATTTTAGAAGCAAACAGCTCACAGTGCTCCAGGCCTGAGATCCTGCTGTTTAGTGTGTATTAGCAACTCATTTTCTGCAGTCGGCCTCTCAGAAGGCCGAATGAAGATAGCTTGAAATTGAATTTACAGTGCTGAAAAGGGGTTTAAAGCTTCCTGCATAACTCAGAGAGTGATAGTTTGTGATTTCACAGTCTGCCTAAGGTGATCAAAATCCTTACACATCCACCAAAAGGAACAGTCCTACCACCTCCACTGAGTTAAAAACCAGTGATTATGCAACTGTACTGCTAGGTTAGGAAACCAATTTGACTGAAAATATCCCATGAATGAAGTTTTTGGTTGGATTACATCACAGCTGTGGGAGCACAAAAGCCAAACCAAAACAGGATCAAAGAACATATTTTGAGCTGGAGCGCAGATCCAAGACCAAGAGAAACATCAAATTACAGATTTAGGCTTTTAAAATTAAATTTGCATGTCATTATATTAGCATAAGAGAGCTAATAAGAGATACCAAGCAGGAAAGTGCATCTTCATTCCTGCCTACTGTGTTGAATTTACACATCCTCTTCTGCCCTGAAAAAGTGATTACATCAGGTTGGGCTTCACCATTCAGAACCATCCAGACATTTATGCCAAAGACAGCTTTCACAGGGTTTCCGAGCTGATCTAACATTTCACTTTCATCAAGGAGTTGGCACCACTGCCACCAAGTACTCATGGCTATGTTATCTTGACTGCTCTTTCCCCACTCTGTTATTTTCTTGGCCCCTCAGTGAGCCAGTTCAATTTGTTAATCTCTCAGAAAGCTCCCTGAGTTTGTTTCCTGTCTGTGAGCTGCTCAATCTGATTCCTTGGTAATAAAGGACACTCCCAAGTCCAGGAATGGCATGGACAGGGCATTGAAAAGCTTTTTTAAAGGCAACAAGACTGCAGAAAGTATTTCCACAGCTTTTGACACCTGAGGTACACTCCTTTCTGGATTAAATGTGTCCATATTTAGCTTCCAGGCCTATGACATGGTGCTGGATCTGTACCACAGTGCGTTCCAACCCTTGCCTCCCCACTGGTTCGGAATCCATTCTTTGTACTGATTTAAACTCTGCATTTGCTAACCAGAGTCAGTTTACTGCCCTCCATCGCATTTATGATCTGCTTTCGGGCTCACTGTTGCAGAGTGAAGTGTTACCAATCTCTTACAGAAACAGTGAGACATACCTTCCTTTAAAAACAGAATAAGGGCAGAGAGACTACATCTGGGTACTGACTTCCCCACCAGTGAGCATTTATGCAATTTTTATTAAATAATCATTACATAAAATGTTGGATTAGGTCTTGGCATGGGGATTGGAGCTGGACTTGTTCACAGGTAAAATGGCAATCACTGTGCAAGGGATTCATGCTGCTGCTCTCAGCTACTGGAAATCAAGGCACCCTTCTTCCTGATTCTGTTTTCATTTGTAACAAATATGATAACGTTAACAGATTATAACAGAAACACGTGTAAGAAATTGGATCCTAAGTGGCAAACTAGCTAGAATATGTTCCAGCACACCAAGTGCCCTCTCTGTCACAGTCACAGGCCTAACTTCAGCCAGCCACTCAGCCATTCCTTCCACTAACTGTACTAATTATAGACCGGTGATTTGTACTTGTTGAGGAAGGAAGAGACAAATTTTAAATGGGAAAGAGTGTCTTTCTGTATAATTCTGGAGAGTGTCTCTTAATTAAAAACACTTCATTTTCAGATTGAGTTTCCCATTACTCCTCTGTGTCAATTAATTTTCCGGCTTGAGCTCACACTTGAGCTGTTTTGAACTGCTCGTTGCTGCTACTGAAGTCAGCGGAAGCTTGGGTTTGTTTTCAGGAGCGGGTGTTTAGTGACTGGCTGAGTTTGCTTCAGGAGGAAAACCTGATGTACCTGGCCACACTACTGAAAACAAAAGCAGGGATTTTAATGATCAGGCATTGCAGAAGTCCTTGTACTAAGTCAGTTCAAGAGATTTCAGTAAACAAAGTTTTACAGATGCTATAAATAAATAGAAGTTTCTGATAAGCAATCAGAAATTATTTTGGTTTAATTCTAGTCAATTAAAAGAGAAAGGACAGCTCACTTTGCACACTGTCACTGAAACATAGAACCAGGGGGTGAAGGATTGATACAAAGTGTGCTGGGATAAATCTCTTTGATATAAACAGCTTTAACAATGTGCTCAAGAGAATAACTAAACCAAAGAGGGCCGAAACCTTTCCCATCTTGTGGATTATCTGGTATTTAATTGGTATGTGCTTAACTATGATCCTTTACTAAGTGCAGCTCTAGGGAAAAAAATCCTCAATAACCTCTTTTCCTAGGTGTAAAATTTCTTGAAAAATATGTGGCTGAAATATCCTTAGGATTTTTTCCTATCTGTCAGTAGCCAATAAATCTAAAATTACCATGTGAAGGAGGAGAAGCAAACAAGCAGACAAAATCAAAATGATCACATGAGCCTTTTTTACACAGAAAACCACTAAAATATAGTACTCATTACCATAATGAGACATACTCTATCCACTTGTAACATGCCATACTTCATTAGCAGTACAAGAACTCTGGAATTCAATGCTTCTGTTGTGTAACTTCACAATAAAAAAAAAAAATTAAACAAGTAGCTTAAGCCAGTGAATAGAAAAAAAAATTTAAAAACCAAAACAAAGCATACCCTTACATTTCTTAAAGGAGAATGGTTAAAGGACATGAAAAGAAAGCAGAAATTAGTCATCCTAAGTTATATTAGCTGATTGTTGTTCCTTAGAGGAAAGGTTGTGCTACAGGAAAGCAAACGAACTCTATTTGAGGAAAACAGAGTCACTAGAACAAAAGAGAAAGATGAAGGAAATCTTACCTTGCCAAAAAAGCTGAGCTGTGAGATATGCCTTCCATAGGCATTTTTAAAAATGCTGTAGGGCTCATGTTTTCTTTGAGTCTGGATAGAGAACTAGGTGGGCATTTTCTTTCTTTCTAGTGGGTCTAAGAAACATATCCAGCCACCTTTCATTCCTTTTATTGATATGGGTAATTTACAATTATCATTTTGTTTCCCCAGCCCTGCTCTCCCACTGTGCATTACCTGTTAGCTGTTGTTGGTAACAATGCTGGTAGCTTTTGCTGCTTTCACTTAACGCTGAAGAAAGCAGTGCTTAGTTAGGAGACTGATTTCTCTCCTGCAGTGGTAGCATTCTTGGTCTTTTCTAAATGAATACAGTGCAAGGAAGACTTGAGGCAGCCTTAGAGTACATCTGCATTGTAGTGGCAGCCTGTGAAGGCCTATTCAAGCCAGCTTTGAAGCAGCGGCACTCCCTGGGTAGGCACAGAGCTCAGGGGATGGAAAGCTCACCCAAGAAACTAAGGAGTGCTGAATCATTGAGCCTGTGGTGCCAGAGCCTTGCTCCAGCTGGGGAGCACACAGAAGTGTGGGCAGGCTAGGCTCCACCACAGTCCTTGCAGCTGCTGCCCCCCTAACTCATTGTGCCTTAAAGTTTGCTGAAGTGTTTCCTTATGTGTTCCCCCACTCACAGAACTGCTAGAAACAGGATAATTTTCCTCTGCAGAAAGACTTCACACCTTCACTGTGTTAGTCTCCCTATAGGCCTACCTGCAATTCCCTACCAAGTTACCTAACTCATGTTAAGAGGAGGGTTAAAAGCAACAGGTGTTTTGACTAAACAGCTCATATTTAAAGACTGGGCTAATCTACTTCAGCTGTGTTTTGGCCTAATCAGAGAGGACGCTGTCCTACTCTTCAAGACACTTCAGAAAGCAAACCAAATACCGGAATGTTTTTAAAATGACAGAACTTAGACTCCACTGGAACCTAATAACTAACAAATCAACTTTTCTTGTCCTACACTGACTTACTACTGAGAAAACATCTCCTCAAGTTCTAAAATGCAATCAAAGCACATTATATCCCTTTCTATAAGCTATTGCCTCATTACAAACCTGATCACTAGAACTTGGACTCAGGTCCCTCAGAAATACAAATCAGTGCCCAAGACCAGAGACGTGGCACTTCCCACATCATGAGGCCCTTACAGCCCAACTCAGAGTCTTGCAATTCACTCCAAGTTAATGTCAGATGTCAGTTACAGAAGCCAAGTCTATTTGAATTATTTTTTTTCCAGACACACACTGGACTGCAGTACAATGAATTGTATAGGGGAACTATTAACAAAATATACTTGAAAATTGCACTGAGCCGGTCTGAGCATAGCCACTGCTACTCAAGTGAATCCATTCCATTGTTTCCAATTTGGGACGCCACGGCAATCCTGTAGTATCAGTCCACTACAATCAAAGTGAAACAACAGAACGTGTATTCTACATTCAAAAATTCCATTACTATTTGTGTACTTTAATAGCTTCATCTGAAACAAAGCCTCAGTTCCCCTTGTATAATCAAGATTTTTTTCTTTGATGTCAGTGGCATTGGTAAAGATTTTGTAATACTAAAAATATATATTACAGATAAAGCTCTAATTTTCAAAGTTTACCCTGATATATTGTAATTTCTTTTGTCTACTTTGCCAAGAAGTTTTATCAAAGTGATAATTGATTTACTGCAAGGTGGAAAAGCAAAAGCATACCAGGAATTAATTTCTTAGCTCATTGTTAAGAAAACTGAGCATGAAAGTTGAACAGTCTTGTATGTGAAGTTACACAACCAAGCTTTGTCGGTAAAACTAGACATAAATCTCCTTATTTTCAGAACCCAGTTCTCATCTCAACACCATCATTATTATAATCATGGATGATGGTCTCTGCAGCACAACAATGTTTAGTAATTTTAGTATTTTTAAAGTTTTTGGTTTTAAATCCAGGACACAGAACCATTAATTCCTTGGTAATGGTATTGCTGTTGTAGGTGTTGGCATGCCCATATCTGCTTCTGGAGGTGATTACAATGTGAGAGCTGGGACACCACCAGAGAAGATGAAATTGTTGTGGAGCTCTTGTTTCAAATGTGCTCCTGCAGCACAACAAGGGGTGTGTGAGAACACTGTGCAGAGTTCACTGAAGAACTCTTTGTTCTCCCTTCAGTTCTACTTTACTGAATTTGGAGAAACCAGTTATTAAAAAGGAAGGTAGGGAATGTTCTTAAATGAGTCATGTTTGTTCTGTGACTGTCAGACTGCATCCATAACTGGTTCAGTGGCTCCGTTCAGCTGGTGAGGTCATTCCCATGCAGCACATGACACAGGGAGCCTTTGTACAGCTGCAGGCAACATGCTTCATTTTCAACATGCTCGTGACTTTGGAGATGTTCCATGAAGGGATCAACAGGTATTTCTCCATTTTGATACAGAGTTTTCTGATACTTGCAGGAGCACAGAGCAGGCCTAAAACACATAAGAAACTCACAGCCTTTCATTTTAAGACCAAGGCATATTTATATTTTATACTTGTTTTTAAACAAGTCTTGAAAGATTCTATTAATGACAAGCAAGACAAGATGATCAGTCAACCTGAGCAATGCCAAAACAGAGAATGTCCATGTGTAGGAGGCAGCCCTGGAAGCATCAGGATAATGCAAAGATGGCTTAGGCAAAGTGTGCAACTTTTGTGGCTAGACACAAATCATCTGATCACGTTTTTCTATAAAGAAAGTGAGGAATTTAAGAGTTAATGAACTTACCTGAGAAGTAATAGCTATTGTAGACAAGAGGGAGAACAATATTTTGTTCAGCACCGTGAAACAGAGAACAGGTGGGATGAAGCAGAGAGAAAGAATGAGACAGTGACAAACCCACAAAGAAAAATGCAGTTTGTTTTGAAAACACGTGAAAAATTCAAAGCCTCAGCTAAAGAAACCAAATGTACAAGAGAGGAAAAAGAGTTCTGAAAATCTATTAAAATGATTGCCAGTTACAGCAGAAAGGCTAACCCAAGGAGTGGACAATGCAGTTTAATCCCATACAGACATTGTGACCAAATTTATTTTGCATTTGAGATTGAGTCTGACCCTCTTAGCCTATGTTGGCATCATTTGTGAAATAAATTCACAAGAGCAGTGACTGGCAGTGCCCCTGCTGTCACAGTGCAGTGCTGTCTGCAGCAACTGCCCTGTTTGACATTCCCAGGTTGGGCACCATGGGGTGGTCATGGCTCTGCACTCTGGATGCCTCCTGACACCAGCAGAGTCACTTCAGGGAGCTGCAGTGTGCAGGTGGCCGCACTGCTGGACAGCTGAAACCAAAAAACATGGGGCTATTTGTTCTTTGGGGTTTTTTCCTCCTTTAAGGCGTTTTAAAATCAGGACAACATTTCTTTTTAAATATTTACTTATTTATCTGTGGGAAAAGAAACTTTAAAAGACAACCTGCTTTCTGGCATTGCAGATATATAATGATGTGCCAAACACTGTCAGAGTATTTTAAGGTGCAGAGATGGTTCTGCAAATCTGTACAGAAACCTCCCAGAGATTGTGCTGTGGGCTGCAAAGAGAAAACAATCAGGAATAGCAGCTTCCAGTTTGAGTGGATTGAATTTTGACACGTTCCTCATGTCTGGGAGAAATAAGAGCAGACAGGTTATATGCTGAAGAGGTCCTTTTTAATGATTATGTGTCTTTTGCTTCCTCTCTTTTCCAGGCTCATACCATGATGTGTTGTACAAGGCTGAAGAAGTGTAATGCACTTAACTGTGCATTAATGATCTACCCAAAGGCCATTTTTAATCAAGTCCAGACATAGGGATATCTTGTCTTAATGGCATCAGAAGACACTTCAATATCCTACATGACAGCTGATAAATCTACATATAGGCAAGGGCAGCCCTAGTGGGCAGAGCACCATGCTTGTACAGCCAAGCTTGGCTTTCTCGCTACATACAGTTTCAAATTCCACGCTCAGCTGGAGAAGAAGATGTGGGCTGGCTCTATGTCTGTGTTAAAGACAGGCCTTGAGGATACTTGTTCTTACAGCTATCCAAAGATGCCTGCTCCTTAACAAGGACTGTTTTTTTCCATCTAGCTGTCAACTGTAGGCATCCCAAGAAGATAGTATTTTCAACAAGCATTCAATGAGAACAGAGATGCCTGAGTAGTCAAGAAATGCCTCAGCTGGTGAGTGCACTAGGCAAGTTTTACTTTTGGTATAAAAAAACTCTGGGGGGAGAAAAAGTCGTGCAAACGGTGAGATTTTTGAGTAAAACAAAAGACTGAAATGAAACTGATAGGTGATTGATAGGCAGTGTCTGAGGTCACCTGGCTGCCACCTGGCTGAGCACGGGGTGTATCAATAGGTTTTGTTTTGGTGATAGAGGCAGGAGAATTTGGATCGAATTCATTCTTGAGGCTATTGCTTACTATTGATTCAACAATGATAATTTTGTTATTTATAAATATTAAGATATTTCAGGTTTCTTCAATACAGACACCAAAACATTTGTGCCACCACGTACAGCATTTGGCAAACCTTTACTGGGAGCAGAGAACTGAGAACTGACATGGTCAGAAAAGATGGAACTGGCAAGTGTGTATGTATGGATGTCTGAGGAGGACATGGGCAGTTAAACTGACGAAAAACAGAAAGCAAAAGAGTAAGAAGTATTCATTGTGCCCAGATAGTAAGCAGAACAATAAAAGGAAGTTTTGAGCCAGCTCAGAAATGGAGCTCAGATCGAGCTTTCTAGAGGACTGAAGCATGCCAAGAGTGTGTGTGGTTATGAAATGATGACTGATAAGCAGGTAAAAGGATGGCAAAATGAATCCAGTCCGTTCCTGGTGATAAAATAATTGAACTTTGTCACTGAAACTTGTAGGTGTCTTCAGTGTGAGACATTGAAAGGAGATTAACATATTCTTTGCCAGGGCTATGTATGCATTGTAATTACTGGTTTATATTCCCAGATCCTCAATCACTATTAACCCCAGTGTTCCTTGGTGCATGACAGTTTCAGATGCTTCCTTCCTGCATCCTATTCAAAACTGAACTGACTCACTGGACAGCCTGATCTGAGGAAAGGAATTCCTCCTTGTCTCCCTGGTCATTTGACTCAGACTAGTGAGAATTTTTGCTTTTCTATCTTGTGTACCTTTCTTGGCTCATTAGAAAGGAAGTTTAACAAAACCTGAATTGGTGCAGGGCTGTGTGGTGCTTGGCAACACCCCGATCTAGGCAGCTTTTTCAGTGTACTGTCTATATGGATTACTACAGATTATATCACAGGAGCATGCACTGGATGGTACTGGGGAGCCTTTCCAGCTCCTGCTATCACTGCACTGTGGAGCAGGTGTTTTCTAGGCTGAGCCAGGGAATGTGTAAATAGCTTGGTGTTGTATTGTACATTTTCTAGCAAGAAGAACTTGCCAGTCATTAGGTAAGCACTAGAAGTCAAATTATCGAACCCACTAACTACATTCTACAGAGTAAATCTCTGTTATGGCCAACAGGATGTAGAAATACCAGGCTTTACTTGCATCTGTAAAGCAGTCAGCCAACAGCTGTTAAATTCTAATTACACTGTTCAGATTATAAGGAAGAAGATAAGGGTGTTACTTCTGCAGAATCATTCTAAAAACAGCCTTAAGAAGTATAATAACCCAATGCCAGGAAGTTCCCCTAGTAAAATATACTGTTTATGGTTACCACGGCATGGCAAGAGCTTTTCATGATAGCTGCCCAACCGCAGGAGGTGTTACAAGTGTTACAAGGTTTTGTTCCCCTAGATTTGAAACTGTTGGGAAAGCAAAAAAAAAAACCTGCCTTGGCTCTACAGTAGTTACCGCTGCCTTGTTCTCTTTCATTTTGAACTTGAGCAGTTTACCAACTTTTCTTCTCAGACTGCAATTTTGACCAACTTTAGTCATGTGAGACATTTCCTTAAAATTTTGAAACTGTCAGGAACACTTACAAGCACTTACTCATTCACTTACCTTCAGGTACTTCAGCTTACAAAGCAAGTATACAGGCAGTCACTTCAAGGATCGTTTTGTCTTTGAACCGTCTGGTACTGACTTTCCAAAGCATGTGTATGTCCCAAGAGTTCACCCCACATAATTTAATAATCCCTAGGAAGCAGTTCTTTCTGCTCCCTGAACTGCCATGAATTATGCAAATCTATCTGACCAGAATGAAAGATTTTTTATATAATCTTACTGACTCTTCCATATCCATCTAAATATCTCCATTATTTTAAACATAACTTCATTTTCACTTGGTTTTATCATTTGCTAGAATTCTATGTAAGCTCGAAAGTCAGAAATTGGGATTTTTTTTCAATAAAACTGAGCTAATTACACAACCTTGCTGTAAGAGTGCTAGTGGAGCATCAGCCTGTTGTGCTCCCTTAATGTGCCTCACTTTAGCTTTGATCAGTTTCCTGGGTTTTTTAATATCATGTTCACATGGACCAGTCAACATAATTCACTTTCGCACTTCATCCTTATTTGCTATTTCACTTAGACCAGAATGTGCAATATATGAAATCAGTGATTGCTTTGTCTCCTTTTAGACTCAAAAGTGTCCCCAATTGATTGCCAGGTGCACTGAGTTACCAAGGACAAATCTATAGCTTTGCTAATAAAGAACCTTCTTTTTAAAAGGCATCTTGACATTACCAGGGTTTGGGGTAGGGAGCGAGACAATAATGTGCCTTTATGCGTTCTGAGATCAGCTGCAACAAAATTAGAGAAGTTGTTGAATAATACCCTCAATGCATTGAAGGCGTGGAGCTACCTGGGAGTTACTGTGATGCTTATGCAATTTAAAATTTAGGTAGGCGCTAGGAAGGGGAGAAAAGCAGCTTCCAACCCTTGTCTGTTCAAAGGGCTTAATTGCTCATTAGGAATAACCATGGCAACTGTTACCATGCCCCATTAATCCATCACACAAGTGGCCAGCACCAGCTGCTTCAAGCTAAGGCAGGAGAGGACGCTGCAAGAGAGTCTGTATTCCCTTATCTGAAAATCCTTCTTCCTTCATCTAAAATCTGTCCAACACACATGAAATTGGTGAACTATCAGTATTTCATAGCACTGACTTCCCCGAGTTCACCATGCCCTATTAAAAAGAAAACCCATATTATCATTAAGAAAATTAAGAATATAGTCAAATGTACTACATACATTTTCTTATCTGCTCCTATACACCATTTGTTAATATTTGTACATTTTTCTACAAGGTTAATTACTGTTTATACAACAGAACTCCTTCTTTTCTGTTACACTGAACATGTAAAAGCTCAGTGTGAATTAGAAAATCTTCATTTCTAGAAGTCTCTAGTACTTAACACAGAAAGGTAATAAAAGCTGAAGCTGCTTAACTATCCATAAAACCCTGTGTATTGGGAACAGAACAATACAAACTCGAACTTCTTAAAACAAGATCTAATTTATTGGCACAAACATACATGATACAAATGTCTACGATATTCTTGGAAAATATGTTCACCACTTCAAAAAAATCACTGTTCACAGAAAAGTGCAGTAATATCAAACTTTATAAGTCATCACGATTTCAGCATCAAAATACATGCATTTTTATCATTTATAAATGAAATTCCACTGACCTCCAGGTAAAGCACTTTAAGAGATATCCTGGTCTCCACAACATTTATTTTTTTCCTCTCCAGATCATTCCAATAAGGTGCAAATGGATTGTTTTCTGTAGAGGCACAAATCACAGCTCCTTGCTCAGTACAGCTGAGTCTATGAGGTGAAAGATGCTGTTCTCAGCACAGACTTTCAGGTCCTTTCTGAGTGTGTTACTACAGAGTTTAACACCACTGTGTGGCCTTTAAAATAATGCAATTAGAGATTTGGTCTGGAGTTTGGGCTTTTAAAAGGGCAACTGAAAACTTACTTCTGATAATTCCCTTTACAGGAAGTAAAGCTTGAAGAATTACAAGGAAAGAGGTAGAAGAAAGGTTTTTATTTTGCACTGCCATTCCATCAGCATTTGAAACAGGTGTGGCATTGCCAAGGATACTTGTGAGGAGAAAGAGTAATCTCAGTAAATCCTCTTTTTTCTTTGGTGCCAGTTGAGTAACTTAATAGCCATTCAAGATTTTGTCACTGACCTCAGACAATACAGAGCAAGACTTCAGCCGATGTCCTGAATCTGACTCTATGCCTATACCAGTTTCAGTGTCAGAGAAGCAGGCTTCACACACGCACACACACACACGCACGCACGCACGCACGCACACACACGCACACTCGGGAGAGAATGCACTGATGTCCTCAGCATGATCACATCTGCCTTAGACCAATGGCAACAAGAAGGAAAGAAAATTTCTTGATGTCAGTGGAAGTTCTTTGAAAAAATGGGGGTTGCACTTAATTCCACTAGATCTGAATTTGACTATAATCAGATCAGTGCACAGCAGAACAAAAAGGCAAAACTATAAACCACACGCACTTACAAAGTCCTGTATTTTTATCAGCCTTGGTAGGGCATTGAACATACCCAATGACAGAATTTGTTGTGAAGCCATGGGCCTTGGGGATCTTCAAACCTCAGCAAGACAAAACCCATGCAACCTGCTCCAACCTCAAAGGCAGCCCTGCTTGGAGCAGGACATCAGAGCAGGCAGCCCCAGCAGTCCTTTTCTCCCTAATTTTTTTATCATTCAAAGGAAAGGTTTTTCCTCTTCTGAATTAGAACATGGCACAGATTCCATGCCAGGCCTGGATTTAGCAAGGACAAATGAGGGGGTTTTTGTTGTGTTAAACAGAAAACAGAAATTCTCTGTATGCTTAGGCACATGTTGAAGTCCCTTCTAGACCAGGGCATGCCTTGCTTCTCACTCCAGGCTGGCGAGTGTGAGATACTGCAGTGCCGAACTGATTGCACAAACACCTCCAGAGGCTGCTCTTCTGTGTTAAGACTCAAGCATAAGTCATTAAGGAAAATACTAATTAGCTGGCTATGAACTCATTTCCTGTAATGAGCATAACAAGTTTATAATAAGAGTTCATATATTGCCACTTAGAGGACTTTTTATGCTGTGAAACAAAATGAAGGTTGCTCACAGTAGATAGTGGCTGTTTCATCTCTTTCATACTTGGAAGGAGAGCATCTCACCCAAATGGCAAATGCCTGTCTACATATATAAGCACTTCCTTTGGAAAAGGGAAGAAAAAGAATAGGAGTTGTCAAATAAAACTTTAACCTGCTTCCCCCTCAGAATGTATTTTTGCAACAGACAAATCATGGTTTTTTAAGTCCCGCTCTTGAGTAGGAGGTGCTAATTTCTAATCTTTCAGTGATGCTGATAAACCTAATGTGAGTAATATTTTACCATGTGTGTGATTGGGGGAGGGAGGATGTTTCATTTACAAAAGTAATGATGTTTTTCATGACAAGTAGTGGGCTATCTGTAACATTTTATTGTGCAGACCTGTGAGTGTGTCATAGCAATATTAACATTTTATTGTCTGGGGAAAAAGTAGATGGAACACAGATTGAAGTTAGCTTTTCTAATGAGAAAAAAATATTCTTTCATCTATAGTTAAGCTTCAGAAACTAATTATTTGACTATTTTTATAGCTGCTAATTGCTTAAATAATATGTAAAAAAGTAATGGTTAAACTTTATATCCATAGTCTTTACCATACATTTCTGTTTTTAATCAGAATATTTTTTCACTTTGGGTTTCATGAAAGGCTGAACTTGCATTATTTAGTAGCTTGCTTGTGGGTAGTCACAATGATCACTGAATATTTGGTTTCAGCCAAGACTACTTTCATTAATAAAGGAATTATAGCAAACTTTCAGATCAATACTCTAAATATTAATAGCTAAACTTCTGAAAAAAAATTATGCATTGTGTGTCTGTGAATTTGTAGGTCCATTATATGCACCATCTCAATCCTTGTTCTTACAAAGAAAATAATTGCAGCTGCCATTATTTAGTTTTACTTTAAACAAACCTGCAATGTATCGGGGGAAAAACTGATTTAATTATTTTTAACTTTTCCTCACAAAAAGCTCAGACCACCACCACGTGTTCACGTATAAATGACAGGAATGTAAAGGATTCAACAAAGGGATTTTTTATCCTCACCTTAGACCATTTACAGGTGGACAAGCACAGGCACTGGGGTGAATCAAGAGTAACCAAAATAATCATGCTGTGTCAAAAAGATTCCATTACTGAGCCCAAACTGCTCTAGGACAAAGTGAGCATTCAGGCTGGATCTTTACTACCCCAGGCACTCTGAAATCCTGATTTGACTGCAGACCTTGACCACTGCTGCAGCTGCCAACAGCCCTGTGTCTTGGGCTTGAATACATGGTGCTCTCTGCAAAGAATGCTGCACCATCCTTCCTGCATCTGTCTCCTGCACTGTCCAGAAAAAACTCTACCGTCTGTCATAGTTCATTTTAAGTATTTGAATTTAATAGACAAGCACTGCTTAGTTTTAATATACAAAGGGTGCTCTTAGGTAGAGCCACTTTTAAAAAGGTGTTTACTGAATGCTAGCAATATTTCACTTGGACCATTTCCCTATTTACAGTATTGTGATTACCACAATATCCTTATTTACTCTTTCCTTATTCCTCTCTTTCCAACAAAATTAATGTGCTGTACAAGAACTATTAAATAAATTTAATTAAAATTCCAATGTTACAATTTAAGGTAGTGTAGCAAAAATGCTGTTGTTTAGCCTTCTTTTGTATCACATAATTTTGAACCAAATGAAGACCCAGGAGCCAAGTTCTGCCTCAGGTGCTGTGGACCAGAGTGGAGGTTTGAGGAGAGCTGGATGTTGTGGAGAGGAGGTTCTGCTTCAGCCAAGGTCCACCCAAGCTTTGGCTGGGGGCAACAGTGACAGTGTGGCAGAAGGCAGGGAGTCAACCCAGAGGGCAGAACAACCCCAATGTTCTGTGCTCCAAATACACTGCACTCCAAAACCACAACGGCTTTCTGAGAGAACAGAAAGAGACTGGAAGAATAATGGACAAGCCAGACACTGTGAGAAGAGCTAAAGAATGGAGAAGGTTTTTTCCATAATTGTCTTTGTTGTTCTCTATGATATTTTCTCCTTGAGAACAATTGCTTTGCCCTTTTAAACTTATAGCACATGGCTTCTTTGGTTGAATAGAGTGTTACGTGCAAACCACGAGGCTGAATTCATGTTTTGAAGTGGTGCAGGTTCTGGAGAGTTAGCAGAAGTGATACACTCATGACAGAATGAGGTTACTGCAGGAGTGACTCATTGTTGAATAATCAAGTGTTTACTCCACCAAAACTGCATGTAACCAGACTGCCACAGTTTTTCTGCTTTATTCTAAGATGTAGCTTTTAAATGTCAGTGCACCAGGAAGGAAGGTAAACTCCTTGGGTGGCTCAGATCTCTTTTTATGCATGTGTTTAAAGGCAGAGAGTCCTATGGTTCTCAATGGAGAAGAAAAACTACTGAGCACATCAATGGAGACATAGATTAATCAACTGAGGAAGGGAAATTAAATGAAGAGGAAAACAAAGTCCTTTCCTGAAGTATTTCTGAAGTAGACCAGACGAAGAAAGAACAACTGGTGTGACGTTCTGGTTTGGTCGTTTCATACATCCCAGTCTAGGATCCCTCCTGACAATAACGTTACCGTTTGAGAGACCTTCAGCAAATAATTTCTCTAGCTACAATTCTTTTTTTTTTTTTTCAAACTACTTTCTTCAGCCTTTTAATTTTCCTTTTAAAGAAGTGAATCTGAGGGTGCTTGTGCTTTTTTTAGCTCAAATGTATCTTGTATAGCAACAGGGACCTAAAACAGGTGAGGGAAAACTGTCTGGAAGAGCATCTCAGTCTTCTGATGAGATAGAGGGCCCAATGGTTATAATCTGTTACAGGTCTAAAGTTCAGGTCAGGATGCAAATCCAGATAAAAGAGAGTTTGAAGCCTTTCCCTAATGCTCACTGTGTACATTGGGAGGGAGCCCAGTGCCTTATATGGCTGCTGGTTCAGCCCACTTCCCTGTTTAAAGAGCAGGAGAAGCAGGGCTGAGATGTAAATCCTGAATCATACCCAAGTGCTCCCTAGGTTAAATGTCAATGTCAAGTCAAGAACTTGCTCTTAAGAGCTAAAATCCATTGTATTCAGACAAGAAGTAGTCCAGCTGTTCATAAAATTAAAGTTAGGTGAAGCCATGTCAGAGGAGCAGTGACAGAAACAGTAGAATTTTAAAAGGTCTTGCTACTCAGACAAAAGCACAGCAGATTGAGGCTGTTCTAATTCCTTCTGTGCACAGTCAATAATGTCCTGCTCTTCCATCACTGAGTGTTTACATATCACTATATTAAAAAAAAATAAAAAAGCTGAATATCTTACTTGCCTAAACTATACCCAGGGCTAACATCACGTAGGTTCTAACTGAATCAAAGTGCCAGCTTTAGAAATCCAACTGACTACATTTCTAAATCACCCCTTGTTCTTACAGACCCTGGGTTACATTCAGAATCTTTATCAGATTCTCCCATCCTCCTTCTAATAGTATTGGATTAGGTTCGACTCTGTTGGACTGACTGTGCTGTTATGTAATGCTGTCAAGTGAAAATCAGGTCAAGTACCTCATTAGGGCTTCCACACTAAGTTTTCCTGCCAAGTGCTGTGCAACACTGGTTTTGGGTTTAAAGCCACATCTGTGTTACTGCAAGTGAGCTGAATTTGAACGAAAGTGTAACACCCAAGCAGGACCTCAGTAGCCTGTTGATAGTGGGTGCAAGCAACACTTGTTCAAGCTCAGAAGCTGATATAGGATCACTGACAAGATCATTGATAAGCCGAGCAGTGGCTGACCAGCTGTTAACCCCTTCCTTTCAGCTGTGCTGTGTGTGAAGGCCCTCTCCTGCTGTACAGGCTCTGGCATGAGCAGAAGAGGAGCTTCTTGTAAGAATGGAATACACAGGTCTCAAACAATGCCTGATTCTGGATAAAGCTATCAAAAGCAGTGCTTCCAGCCAGAAGAGGCTTCAGTTTGGTCCCCAAGATAGCAGTCAGAAAGCAATGGCCTTGGAGTCCCCTGAGGGTTTGCCAGGGAGTCACTAAAAGGAAGCCCTTTTAGCGATTTTTTAGTGATTTTTTAGTGATACCAGTTCAGAGGAAGATCCAAGTAGTCAGCAGTGCAGAGCAAGAGCTGAAATTTTCATCGGCATTGACTGAACAAGAATGACTTGATTTTTCATAGAAAACTTACAGGCAAGCAGTTGTAACTGCATGGACATTTCAAATGTAGAAGCAGCGAGTGGAAAACAATCAATCCTGGCTTCAACACAAGTAAGATCTCCAACTGTGTTTATATAGATCGTGCTCTGCACCAGCCTGCACATATGTGATGCTGTTGCACAATCTATGACCCTGAACAGTCCTGTATTACCATATTCTCCTGGCTGAAGGTTTAACCCTCTGCAAGAGCAGCTGAGCTGTGGCTCTGTGCATCAGGGAAAGACACACTTGTTTCTGCTTCCTGGGCTGAATTAGAAAGGTTACATGGCTTATCTCACCAATTACAACCAACCACCACAGCACAAATCATAGTAAACATTGAGCATTCACGAGCACACCGTGGGCAAACAACTTTGAAAAGTTAAATGCATTAATTTACTGTATTTCATTACCACACAGGAGGAAATAGCTTCTTCACAGACATTCTAAAACCCATTAGAAGGCAGGTTTAACTCTTCCTTGCAAATTCTCACTTATATATAGCAGTCATCCCCATTAGTTACAGTTCTGAGAGAGAATGGGTCCACATTGCACAAAGAGAAGTTTCTATTCTTCACTCTCACCTAAAGGTCTCACTTTGATTATTAAGTGAATTGCTTGAACTACATTAGCTGGGAGTGTGTGAGCTTTGTATCCTTGTAGCACTCCCACTGCAGTTTCATTTGGGAGCTTTGTGTGTTTGTAGCTAGAGGATTCAAACCCTTTAATGTGTATTTGCAGTTCTATCAGCTGAGTATCAGTTCAGCCTCCCAGAGGAGAAGGAACATCTGCATTAAGGCTCAGTATCAGTATTTCACCTTCCTGATTGCACCTCCAGCACAAGCTCTCTGCATCTCATGAGTCTGTTCAGTAGAGAAGCCCTGTGAGGACACCACATTCAACACTGGTGTGGGTGGAAGGGTGTCACTCTTAGCAGATGATTCCTTCATATCAGCTATCCAGTTATCTTAGCAGTTTAAAAAGGCTCCTGAAGTTGGATGGCTCATTCCTCTACCACTGAAAGCTCATTTACACACAGCCCTCAGCTGTGGCACTTCACGGAGTCAGGCCTTTCTTTCATCACTGCTACGATTTTTGTCCAGCCCTTGAGGATTTCAGAATCGTTTGTGTTTTAACCTAGCTGAAGGACTAAAGTGATCAGGGCATACCAGGGGTCCAGGTCCAGTATCACATTAGTAACTTTGAATATTCAGCTTCATTAAGACTGGGGCCACTTATGACTTAATGATATGAAGCAGTACACATGACTATAAAGTGATAAATATTTAGAGGAAAATGCAACTGGAACCTTTCAATTGATCATTACTTATTCTCTCTGCAAAATTTTGTTTCAGCACAATTTACATATAGATTCACAGCAACAAACTGGTCAGTCTGTCCATTTTTTAAAATTTAAAACTATGTCAAGAGAGATACTCCACATTGGGAATATTTACAGTACTATTATCACTGTTTCTATTTCCTAATTAAATTGCAGACAAAAAAATCCCAACCCATCAAATAATTTTTTTTCAATTCTATGAATCCTTTTTAGAAATTCTGAAGGAGTTATCCTAAAAAGACCCTTTTCTGAATTTCCTGGCTCAAAATTTGATTAATTCATTTTTAGTTTGATTAAGGATGATTAAACTATTCACTGTTTTAAAAAGAAAGAAACAAGAAATTCACAAGAGCATACAAGAACTTTCTCTCAAGCCACAACATATAATTTCTTTTAATTACATCAAATGTTAGTTTCAATTAATTGAGTATAATAGGTATCTCAAGTGCTCAACTGAGCACTTTACAAAGATGACACTATAGTTTATGAACTAGCTACATACACAAATTAAAATATATATTTTTAAAGCCTATTAACACCACCACTTTGAAGAGTGTTTCTGTTCCTCCCCTTTCTCCAGGAAAGCTTTGCTAGGCACCCTTCCCTTTCTCAGCCTCTCCCCATTGTTCCCCCTTACCTTCTTCCTGATTCTTGAATGATCCTGGCAGTGGGGACCATTTCAGCAAATGGCTGCAGAGGCAGCTTCCTCCAACAGAGCTGGGCAGCCACAGACATCACCAACACTGCTCACGAGCTTTAAGTCAGGGCCTAATTACTGGGGATTGGCATTCAAGAGATGTCCCATGAAACCTGACAAATGGTGCCTCAAGTTTTCAGCAAGAGACTGTACCTGAGTCATTTGTGAAGCTTGTATTACCACTTCTGCATTTCACTTGGCTTTTTCAGGACTGTGCTAGCTAATGCTTTTTGGCTGTAATACAGTTGGGGTTTTTTTCTGGCTTTCATATTGAGACCATCTTGGTTGTTCAGAACACCATGAGGTGCTTTCAATAAAGAAAAAATTAAATCCATAAAAGATGATAAACCAGTCATTTATTTTCTGCTGACAATGTTTTTAGACTTGGATGCTATATCTAATCTCAAAAAAGTCTGTGTTTGGTTGGCTAAATTGAAATATGGTACCTTATGTGAATACTTACAGGTATCACTCTCTTCAATGGAAGTAACAGATATATATCTGACAACGGATTTTGCCATCCAACTTTAGGAGCTCAGATTGAGAATTTTGGTCCTAATGTTTTCTGCAACCTCAGATTTGAGTCCAATCCACCTGACAGTGTCTCTTTAAACAGGAGCTTCCTCACAGCTGCATTCTCTGATTCTGAGATGTTTTAGGATGCTTTTCATATACTACAATTTCTGAAGGTCAGTGCGTACACATTTTAAGACACAGTGATTAGACAGTGTATGGAACTACTTGGCAGTATTTAGCTGGTACAGTTTCTTGTGGAAACAACAGAATTCCAAAATACACCACACTGAATGCTTATGGGTTATTACAAGCAAAAATCCCAAGACACCGGGAATTAAAAAGCGGAGTTCAACAAAGGAACACTGATATCGTTGGTTGATATGAACAAAGTTGTGCCAAGTTTTCCTTCTTTGCTTTTTCAAGTGGAGAAATAAACTGGGAAATGAAGCAGAAGGAAAGAAAGATTAAAAAAAGGACAAAACCCAAGAGTTATTGCAGAGTTACTGTTGTTCTTTATCTACAGAAGTGTGTGATATCAGAGGATTGCAAACATCTTTAGCACATCTTAGCTGAAGGAGCATGTCAGCCAGGTAGTGTTCCTTTCTAGCAGACTTGGGGATGCTCCTCCTGTGTCTTTGGAGGGAAAACTGGAGTAGAAAGCAGGGGAGACTGTGACTCAAAAGGTAGAAAGGGCAAGGACTGGCAGTGATGGCAGCTGCTGCCCCCAGCCCCAGCAACACCTGCAAAGCCATGTGTTGTATTGCTCCCTCCAGCAGGCAGCCTGGGCCATTCCAGCACCCATGGCAGCTTGTTGCTGTGAGGAATGGCTCAGTTTGTCTGCATCTACAGCCACCCCTCGTGCAGGGGATGATCTTGTACCCACTCCAGTCACAAACTGGAAAGGTCATGCAGGTCTTGTCTAGCAGCACTTGGATACTTGATGTCTGTAGGATTTCAACATATACTTGAGAGCTACTGTAAATAAATACAGCATTCAGTTAAATACACAAGGTACTTCCTGAAGCTGCAATCTTCAGGCACTTATCACAGAAAAATCAAATAGACTGGAAAAATAATTTGAACAGGTACACTCAAAGCTCACTGACTTGGTACTAGATCTCACTATCGTGAGTTTCCCTAAACTCAAACTAACCCACCTCTAACCTGCACTTTTTTTTATTTTATTTTTTTTTTTAAACTTACCAGGACAGGCATTCAACATTTTAAACCAGGAGTGAAACAATGTTCTTACTTATCTATGTTTCAGCCTAAATTTCTATGGAGGAGTTATGAGCTATCTTGCCCACTTTTTACTTTCTTGTTAAGACTCATATAAGGCTTGATGAGGAATATATACCCAGCAATTAGTTCAGTGGCTGCACATTTCCTTTTGTCTGGTTGCTGCACTAGGCTGCAGAACAAGGGCCTGTCTTCCTCTTGAGTGCCCAGTTAATATAGTTAATTAATATCTAACCATTTCCCATTCTTGCTGTATCAGTGTTACGAAACCCTGAAATTATTCTGGGTCACTCTGGTGCCAGCATTCATAAGGCTAATAAACTGTCACATGTATCTCATTCCATTTAGTCATGTTTACAGGTGATCCTGTAAGCTTTCCTTACAGGAGCAACAGAGAAAAATGGAAACATGCTGAATACCAGGCATGTAACTTGAGAGCTGGGAATTAACTCACATCCACAGTCTGGCCTTCTGGTGAATCTCTTCTGGGTTACTACCTGCATTGTGTATCTGAAGAAATCTCCCTTTCAGGAGTTAATGCCATATTACAGTTATGTCACCTAACAGCTGTTGCTAACACAGGGTTACATAAATGAAATGTTCAGTTCCTGTCACTGCAAGGTCCCTGAGTCCCAACCAGCACGGCTGCTATTGTCCATTCATAGCTAACTTCCCTACAACAACTGCGTGGAATGAGATGATCTTTTGAGAAAAGAAATCAGTGACACTTTGGGCCGTCTTTTAACAACATTTGGGCATTTGAGGTGCAAAAGGATCTTCAGAAACACTGACATCTCAAATTCTAGCTGATGTGTTGGAAACCAGGCACCTACACGCTTTTAAAAAATATATCAGATGCCTGTTTGCCTGTGTGCCTTCACCCTCTTTTTATAGGCATGAGGTATTTCAAGAATTACTGTTCTTAGTAGAAAACACCAAGACTGTGGCACTCATCATAATGAAAGGAAGATCTCTGAGACTGCATAAAAATTTATTTAAAACATAAAAAGGGAGAGCTTTTAATCCTAGGGAAAGTTATGTAACATGCTAGCATGAAAAAAAAACATTAAATGTCAACAAATTCTTCCAGTATGTGTCCAGGGAGTTTGCAGCAATTCTCACTGTAAAAGCACAACACTAGAAGGGAAATTTCACAAATTAATCAGTTTAAATATTTCATATCTGTTTTTTCATTGCTTTGGTTTTTAACATATCAGCCATTCTTAAGTCACAAGCTATTGAGATCATAAATAAAAGAGAAAATGAATTACTCACTTATAATTATAATGAGAATGACTGCGCATACTACACCAAGGATGATCATCATCTATAAAAAGAAAGTTATAAGAAAGAAAAAGAGAAAGTCAGGTTTTCACATGAAAGACAACCCCTCAATTGTTTTGCTTTTACTTAGTGACTCATTCCTCATTCTTTTATCTCCTGTAAACATTCACTGCAACAGACTTGTTAAGGCCCCAAATTTAATGTTGATTTTAAAATCAACAATGGACATAGCTTCTTGTCAAAGCTGGCCATTTCTTGCCTGTCAGCTAAAGGTGCAGTTGCCAACCTCAACCATTCCCAGCAGTAAAGCAAAACAGCTCCAGTGGCTGGGTTCACATGTGGCCACGTCCCACCTTATTCCAATCACCTGATCCCTTTTCCCCACGTTCCTGGAGTCAGTGAAGAGGCAGGTGGAGATGTCTGGAGCCCAGCAACTGTTTGTGCTGCTCTGAGTGCTGGTGCTGTTGAGACAGGAAGCCCATGCCAGCCAGAGCAGTTTCCAGCTAGGTTTCCAGCACCTTCTCCTGGAAACAGCTCACTGCAAAGCAGGAGTCCGCTCCCCCAGGAACAGGTGGGGCAGAGGCAGCTGTGCACAGCCCACAGCAGCTCTGAGCTGGCTCAGAGGCCCCACCTCAGACTTGCTGGAAGCTAACGAGCTCTCCAGAGATGCTGCAGCCTAGTTGCCATTATTACCCCAGTGAGCAGAAAGACTGAAAAACAACGAACATGGGCATGTCAAATCAAGGCCTTCATTCCTCCTAACATGAAGACAGAGCCAGCCTTTGGCTTGCAGGAGATTTTTTTTTTTTCATTTCTTCCCTCCTTTCCAGAGTTTGGGAGCCAGAGGAAGGAGATTGCTTGTCAGGAAAAAGCAGGAAGGGACAACGGGGAAAGGAGAATGAGGGTAGGTTTGAAGATCCAGTGTGGTGCAGATCACTGTGGTGACTGCAGTCAAAATCTGTTGCTTGTAGCTCCCAAAAGCCCTGCTTCCTGCACTTCTAGGCTTATCAGTTGGGCAACAGCTAAAAGAGGCCCACAGAACCTGCTCAGATGAATTTCTAACCTAGAACCTTCTGCTTCTAGAGCATTTTTACATGTAGTTTACCCAGAATATTTTGTCTTGCTTTACATGTCATAGCGCTGTGGATTGAAGAGACAAAGCAGACAGCAGGCTAGCAAGGGATACATGTGGGGTTCTCCCTTAGGAACAGCTGGTTGTGTTGGGTGGACATAAGTAGCCAGCAGGAAAGCTGGTATTGAGAAATGGAAATGAAGCTGAACTTTTGGCACAGTGTTCATGGTGGTGTTGCATGAGTAGGAAGAAGCAAAGACATGAGTCTTAGAAGAGTAAGAAGAGATTAAGCTTCTGGGTCCAAAATCCACAAATACTGGAGAAGGTCTCAAAAAGCAAAGGAGAGTGAGGTGCCCTCTGCTCTTGGGAAAGGATTAGGCTTTGAAGACAGCAGAGAAGGCAGCTGGTTAATGAAAGTCCTACTCTATCCTATCTATAAGAGGCTGTAATTTACTCCCTTCTGACAGAAGTTTGTGGAATACAGTTTGGGGTATTTTTTAAGGTTTACCATCCTAAAGAAAAATCAAATCAGTGATCCCCACAAGGAAAAAGCTTCTTCTCCGCTGCTAGAATTCACTGCACGTGATCAGGTTTTGTGATTCACACAGAGAATTGACATGGAACTCTTTACCATCCCTATCTGAAGACACTGGGGAAGCATCAAAAGTTGCATCTACATTTTATATACTGCAGAAATTATGAGTTCTGGTAAAGATCAAAGTTGCTTGACTTCTGGAGCCTTGAGGTCAAGGTGCCTCTTCCTCACTTTGATGAGAAGAGATGACTCAGAGGTGCCATTCTGCAGGCAAAGTCCCACTAAATGCAAGTGAAAGCAATTCCTGCTATGAAGTAATTCCCAACAAGAATTTATATTCCTTACCTTGCAATTTTTCCACCAGTATTTCCTCTTCAGTTTGGCTGCACTGGTCTCAAACTGTGAGGCACCTGCTTGCAATGCATCTGCACGGTTGTCGAGCTCCGACAGCTTCTGGTCCCTTTCCAGCACCTTGTCCACATTCATTCTCATGATGTCCACCACCTGTGAAGGCACAGACCCACCTGAGACTCCTCCCACAGGAAAGCTGAGGGACACCCATCTGTTCACACCCTGGAATGTCACACCTCATCCTAAGCCCAGCCTGTTGCCACTATGGTGTGTGGCAGTGCCTCAAAATCCCGGAAACACACTCAGTGAGCTACACTGTGCTGGATGCCCTTTCAGGTAGAAAACAAAGAGACATCATGAATTATTACCACAGTTTGTTTCATTAAAGTTTTTGACTTCTTTTATACAGACACAAAAACCTGATGAAAATCTCTATACCACAATTTGATTGACATCACTAAGGACAAGCCATTGTACATTTAATACCTTCCTTACCTGAAGTAGAGAAACCAGCCAGATAAAGGCCACTCTAAAGGGAACTGTATGCATTTCCTTACCAAAAATTTTTCTCACTCTGCAGATCTTTTGGTGCATGAGTAGCAAGATGACTTCTCAGCCATGATCTGAAACTGGTGAAGGTTTTACTTGAGCAAATTCAGCCCAGAGTAGCAGAGAGTTCATGCCACCTTATTGCACAGTCAATATACAACAGGCAGGGGCTGTTCATGCATGTATTTTATACATTGGGCAAGATGAAAATCCTCTTCTAAAAACCAAACCTAAAAAGCCAATAACTAAATGGATATCCTGTAGAAATTCACCAGAATGCAAATGTCAGACAGTGTCACAATCTCAGTAAAGCTGTGTCCAATTTTTCTAGCAGTGAATGAGGCTGATGGTCTGTTAATTCTCATACTCTATAATAAGGCATGCTATACATGTTTAATAAAATTTAACTATTACCTGCAAAAAATCCAGAATTATTTAAAGGATACATTATTCAAATACAGTGAGATGAAACTGGTAGTGAAAGAATCTTTAACAGGACTGGCAGAAGGTCTCAAAAGATTTATTTCACTTGTCTACCAAACCTAAACCAAAATGAAATATTTTGGTCAATCCAAATTTTCTTACTTGCCTTTTCTAACCAAAACTTTCCAAGCACTTAACTTCATACAAAATAATAATAATTTCTAAAAATATTGATTTCTCATCTAGTATTTAGTTGACTTTTATCTTGGTGCAATGATTTGTAGTGAAAATGTTAAACTATTTGAAAATGCTGAAACAAAATACTGTTTCCTACCCATTCTCTTAGTTTTTTTGGATTTGTTGTTGTTGTTTGTTTGTAGGTTTTTTTTGGTTTTGTTTTGTTTGTTTCTCCAGAACTACTTATTGAATCTAACCTGGCTGCAGTGAACACTTGTGAAGGTGAGATTTCATTTTTGTCAAATGAATATATGTCTATATATTAAAAAATTAGGTTATTTTGAAGTTTTGATAAGTTTAAATTTTATAAAGTTTAGATTCTATTAAGTTTATATCATATTAATTTATGGTTTTATTACATGTAAGTTTTATTAAGTTCACATAATTTTAAAATTCCTTCATATAAAGTTCTTTATGCCAAAATTTATCTATATTAAGTGTAAGTATTGTTTGATTTTAAAATTACCCTAAGTTTTGTTAAAATATGCTCACCTTAATTGCAAAGTTTAGTAATTTTTAGAGATAAAACACTTCAACTGAAGCAGCTGTGATGAAGCATTGGTGAACACCTGTTTATGGAAGAAGATGCAGTTTACCACATCCTTGATTTTATGGAAGGATGTGGTGAATTAAATAAACAAATGTTTTCCTGGGCCTTAGAAAATAAGCTCTACGATGTCTAGAGGAACCAGGTGGGAAAACTCAGCAGAGGAGTAGCTGAAGCATTAGAAATACCTGTTGAAGCATTAGAAATATCGGTGATTTCGCGCGGACCCGGAGCTTCCTGCGCTGCCCGGGGCTCTGCTGCCACCTGCGGGTGATGTCCCCGCCCGGCGGGGAAAGAAAAGAGCCGGGAAAAATCGGGGAAAAGGGCAAAGCAGGGCCCGGTCAAAGCCAGACATGGTTTAGAGATAAAAGGGTTTTTACTTCGATATTTAGTAAGTATCTTTATGGTACTTATGCCTTAGGATCTTAGTTTTTATATTTTTCAGATCCTGTACTGCTTTATTGTATAACTCTAAACTTCGCAGCCTGTCAGCTGCTGTTCTCCTGTTTTATTCAGACAAAACAATTCCTCTAGACCTGTAACTCAAGGACTCCTCACTGCCTCAGGCACTGAAAAATATAAACAAAAGTGAATTGGGGGAAGCAAACTGGGGGTAAATGACTTCATTACCTGAAGCTGTAATTGGAGCATTCACCCCTGATATGCAAATGGACCAAACTTATTTCTGTCTGAGAAACTCATGGCCATCATCCACCTTGGGTGCAGCCTCTGGGAGGCTCTGACTGCCCAAGGTGTCTCTATTGAAGGCCTTTAATAAACACCCACTTTATTCTCTTGTCTGGCCTCTGTTCTAGGGAGCCACCCCAGTGCAACAATTTGTCAAGGTGGTATGTACTGAGATGCACATACACGGTAGATGGCATAAAAAGATTCATAGACCTTGCAAATTTGCACAGCTAACAAAGATGCCTCAATGAGAGGCTGCAATGAATGGTGTGACATCTTCTTATTCTGAAGTATTCCCCCCCAGATGGGCCTGGTTTTAGTGTACAGGATATATTTTAGATGGGGTCTTGGTATCTCAAGGTAGCACAAGGCTTTCCAGTCTTCAGCTGTAAGGCTTTTAAGATGTTTGGTCTTCTGGCCTAGCAAAATGCCAGACTATGTTAAGATATTAAGTTTTAAAAATTACAAATATGCATGTTAAGAATACATAAAAGGTATATAAAAAGTAAAAGTAAAAAAAAATCCTCATGGCACCACCACACTGGATCCCTCAATGTCACAAACCAGCATCACCCCAGAGATCTCACAGTGCTGGAAGGGCCAGTTTACCTCCCTTGGCTATTCTTATAGTGTGATGTCCCTGTTAAAAAGGACCTGGTGACCAGATGCTATCAACTCCAAACCCATGAAAAATTCTTCACGGAAAGAGTGCTTGGACATTGGAGTTGTCTGCCCAAGGAGGGGTGGAGTCACTGTCCCTGGAGGTATTTAACAAAGCCTGGACGTGGCACTCAGTGCCATGGTTTGGTTCATGAGGAGGTGTAAGGGCATAGCTTGGACTTGATGATCTTAAAGGTCTTTTCCAACCCCGTTCATTCTGTGATTCTGTATCAACTGCAGCCTCTCTCAAAAGGAAGGCAAAACCCCCATGAATCCTGAATTTCACCCACATAATCCTCAAATCCAAGAACTGCTCACTATCCCCTCATACTGGGCAAGAGTAACTGCCAAAACTATGTCGTCATCTCCACGAAAAGACAGATTTTCATGGGTCTGCGTGAAAAGAGTCAGAATACTGAGTATCTTAAACACAAAGCAGGGGTTCACTACCCTCACTGATGCCATTTATAATGATCTACTTGAAGAGCCCTATGTATCTAACAGGAATCACTCATTTTAAGATAATAAAAGGCAATTTTTATTATCTTTTAGGTACAGTTACTTTTGCTGTCATTCACATAAACAATTACAGGACCACCATGATGTAACATATTCAGGAGAAGAAGTTTATTTCATCATTCTGACCAAAGACAAAAGCTAAAATGAAACATTCCTTTCCTGACTGGAAGAGGAAATAAAGAGATAGAGAATCTAGTCTAGACATTTCTACTGCCAGGGGACGTTGTGAACACATCTGAGCACCAACAATGGGAAGACAGAAAGTCACTGTTTCAGATTTTCAACAAAGAAAAGTTTCTCAAAAAGACAAAGCCGATTTTGACAGGTGTATTTAACTCATGTTAAGAAATGCATTTGAGTTGGATATTTTGAGGTCTTCTCTACTATCTTTAAAGCATGCCCAAAGCTTTTGAAAATAGAGGCCTTTATGCACGTAAGTACCTATTTTCTAATGTGTATTTGATCAAATTGGCATTTAAGAATCACAAAAGCTCTGCACACTTCCCCATAGACAGTAAGCGATGAGTTACTTCAATCTTTGGAGGGCTTTATCAATATTCTTTCCAAATTACCCAGCACACAAATGCACACAGCAGGTGTGTAAGATTGCTACAGCTCCTAGTGTCCTTCTGGTACACTCAGGGACAGCACCCATGAGCAGTGGAGCACCCACTGTTCCCATTCCCAGAGCAGTTGGATGGACACTGGCATTACAGCAGAACAAGAATTCAAGAATACAAGTTGGAACAGGCACATGGTCCTCCAAGATCAAGAAAAGGAGTGGGGATTTGTTAAAGATGCTGTTATGACATCGTGTGTGGGTGCCTTTCTTTGGGAATAAATTGTGATGATTAACCAATAGGGCTGTTGCTAATGAACTCCACCCTCAGTGGCTCAATTCTGATGGTTTTAATCTATCTGTGAGAAGCTGGTGGTCTGTCTCTGAGAAGCAGCCTGTGAAATTAGCACCTAACCTCTAGGAGTGCAGGAATACACTACAAGAGCTGCTTCCACTGTGACATTTCCTCCTAACCAGACTGACTGGGAGGAATTCCTGAACTGGCACTAATGCCCACATTTAATCTGCGGAACTGTTCCTGGTACAGGGCTGTTTACATTCAGGATCTCTCTTGTACTGTCTACCTCCTTTGATAAATCCCATTTTTTAGACCCACTGCCCTCAGATGAGCAGCAGCTTCACAAGGGAGAAAGCCAAGCAGCTGGCTTGGGGCCACTTACCTCATCCACCTGGGCCTGTGTCTGCTGCAGCCTCTTGTTGCTGGTCACATTGGTGGCAGGAGGGGGCCCTGCAGCCCCTGCAGCGCTGCTGGGACCCTGGGCAGAAGCTGGAACAGACCTAGAGCAGAACCAGAGAACCTAAGTGACCAAAACCATCTTTACTTGTTCACTGCCCCTTTTCTGGAACCAGTAAAAAGTACCTATCTCTTCAAAGAACTTTTGAAGTTTCAAAGTACCTTCTTCTTCTTCAAAGAACTTTTCCATTGTTTCAATCCATGTTTTCCATTCCTGGATCACAACCCTACTGTTCTATTCCTTCTCATGCCACAATCAGCTTTTACACTATTTCTTGATGGGACTTTATCTAATTCTTCCACCTCCCTTGCTGCTTTTTTAAATGGCAAACAACTCAGGTTATCTATCCTAAGTGAGGCCAATGGCCAAACTGATCACAGGCCTGGCTAGCAGGGCAGAGCTTCTGTCCCACCTGGGGAACACTCTCTGCTCTGGGTCCTTTGTGCTAATGCAGTAAGAGACGGGCCGTCTTCCCTCTCAGTGTGCTGAGGAAAGCACTGCCCTGCTGCTCCTGTCTGGACTTCACCAAGCAAAGACAGGAGGAAACAAACAGAAACAGAAGGCGAAACATCCATCACAAACAGAAGGAGAGGAAAAAGAAACAGAGGAGGAAGCGGGGGTGAGAATTCCACAGAGCATGGGGTCAGTCATCTCTGGCATCCAGCAATGCTGACCCTCCTCAGTCCTGGTCCCCAAATGCTCCACCAGAGCAGCTTCAGCATATCCACAGCCGCTGGAGGAGTATTTGCAGCACTGCTGTGAACAGAGCCCTGATCTTCTGCAGAGAAGCTCGTAAGCTTCAACATTGGCTTTCTCAGTTTGCTCTATAACAAAGAACAAAACACTGTCCTGAAATCTGGCAACAGGTCTGGTCTGTCTCAGGGAATGAGTTTGTGCAGACAAACTGGTGTGCACCCCACCAGCCTGAAGGGGGTCCCTGAACCTCAGCCAGCCATCCCTCACACCCACACTCTGACCTGTGAAACCTCACCTCTCTTTCAAGGGACCCCTCTCACTCCTCCCTGCAGGGAAACAAAACCCTTCCTGAAGCTGCAGAGGAAATCCCTGAGCATGTGAACTGAAAAATATCACAAATCCCACTCATGCATTACCAATGCCACCCCACAGTGACAGACTGAGAGAACACAGTGCTTCTCTGTGAATCATTCCCTTCTACGTCCTGGGGTCTGATTAATGCTGCTGGAATTATGGCCTCATTAATATGCTGTCAAAACGCCTGGGGGCACTCAAGTTAGCTCCCTAAAGGTACCTTAAACTGCAAAATTCAGTTTGACAGTGTTGCCTGAGGGTTGAGATCCCTGGGGATAGCACTGACCCTCAGAAGCTCCCAGAGATGGAGCAGCTGTTTGCAGACCTGCAGCACTGCTGTAGCTTACACTTCACTTTCTAACTGGGGGTGAGAATGTCCTTAGCAAGCTCGAGCTGAAAGAGAAGAAATTGAGCTGTGCACTACTTGTTCATCCTTTGAGCCATCACTTGTTCATCCTCACAGCCACTACTAAAAACATCAAAACCAGATGCTGCTGCCACCTGCAAGGGAATCACTCCATGGATGGCCATGGGCCAGCATCCCAACAGGAGTTGTCACAAAGGATCAAAATCTGACTATAATGCACATCACACACAACACAAAACAAGATATCCCTTGAGCATCAGCAGCCTCAAAGGGAGATCCTGGTACAACAACAGAGCTAAAATTGAAATCGTAAAACTTCTTTGCCGTTGAGGAGGTAAACAGGCATTTTCCCAATCAACATAAGCAGAATTTTTTCCTGTGGAAACACTGTGTCACTATTAAAAAGGTCAAGAGAGCTCCTCTCTTGAGTTATGCACTGGTGGAATGCCAGAGCCTGCAGAAGAGTATGTGAGAAGAGTTTTTCCCTGCCACATTTTGCTGTAAGCAGAGCTTATAAATTCAGTGATGTTCTTGGTCAGAGCTACAAGATAACCCCAAAGTTTGGAGCTCTGCCATGTACCTTTTCTGCCTAGTAATTCTTAAGGGGTTTTTTGTTTGTTTGTTTGTTTGTTTGGGTTTTTTTTTTGCACCTCCCAAGCTGTCCTTAAAATGACTTGACATAGAGTAGATGTATGCCTAAATACTTTCAAGGTTGTTCTCTTCCAGCATTCTTGTTGCCACCTAATTTGGTTTCAACTGCATTTTCTGGGGCTTCTCTGCTCCCTGCACAAGGGAGTAAATAATTTGAAGAATGAGTGTTTTTACAGTTGCCCTAACCATCCAGCTGGAGTTCCTGCAACCACCAAAGAGAAATGACAACCACTATGATAAGGCACAGCAAGCTTGTAATTAACACACCCATCTCAATTAATTACCTAAACTCTAATCCAAGTTTTCTGGTAAAGGAGGGAACTGAAGGCCTGCACCACTTGAGAGCACAGATTCTCTGCCATATCATAGAGCAAAAATTCTAGAATTAAAGTCCAGCCTACATTTACATAATTCTTCCTGCATTAACATAATTCTTCTATTATTGCCTCAGTACCATGTCATATCAGCTTATAATTTCTCAGAAGCATTATTCAAAGAAATTTATGCAAAAATATTACCACTATGTTGTAGAAGCTTCCTTTTGAAATACATGAAGCATCACTACTTTATAATTTCTCGTGATCTGGCATGATTTTGGGGAGCTACAAAAGAATGCAAAATCCATATAAAAGCTCCATCACTAGGCCCCTAGCCATCAGACTTGTTTAGGAAAAGGAAAAAGATTACCATTGGTGCTGAGAACTGCCATTCCCAAGAAGAAATCAGATTAATTTTGAAAGAGCAACAAAATTCTGTTCCTGTTGGTGAAAAAGGGTATGAACCCCTAGCAAATACTCTTAAATGGCAACCCCTCTGTGACACCAGAGCACAAGGCAGATCTGGATCAGCCAGAACAGGAGCAACCCAACAGACTGAAAGCAGTGCAGGCTCTGTGCTTGCAGTCCCCTTGGAAGAAATGTTCAGGGACTTTCTGAGTGAATCAGCAAAATAGTCTCAGCTGACTCAGACATCCTCAGTTCTTCCAGCTGGGCCTGAAACTGGTAGGTCAAATTCATGACTAAGAGATTTGTCATCTCGCTGAGATGTTTTGGAAGCCACTTGCTGGAAGATCTGACAGTTAAAGGCAGCTGCAACTCTTAATTAAAACAGAATTTGAGATAGCCAGTGTTACTGTTTTGCATTTCAGCACTGGCTGAAAAAAACATTAAGGATGATTGTGTATCTAATATTTTGGGAAACCATCTGACACGCACTTTCATTTTTGCTCATGTGTGAGCTACACAGCAGAATTTTTTCACTTAGTCAGGCTAGGGAAGGGAGATGCACAATGCAAATACCAGGAGGATGCCAGGCCACCCCTGTGCCTTGGTACAGTGTGCATGAGGACCTCCAAGGCTGCTTTCAGCATCTTCTTTTATCCATCCAAAGTGCTTTTTAAAGCCTCCAACTACAGGACCTAATCCCTTCGAAGTCTTTATCCTAACAACACTGCACTAAGCTAAGGAAAAGCTGTTATCCGTTCATATGGCTGGAAACAGGTACAGGGATGTGAAGGGAATTTTCCATGGCACAGAAAGCCTGTGGCAGAGCAGCCCAGCCCTCTTCATTGTCCTCCTCCTGCTCATCTCCAACTCTGACTCAAGTCAAAGCTCACAACCTATTTCTAACAGCAGGAATTATTTTCTACCCCTCAGACTTAAACAGTGAGAAACGCAGCTAAAGCTGATAGCACCTGGAAAGTGAGAATGACAGCAGACAGCTTATGGGGCTGTCAGCTGGCAAAGCTCAGGGGAGGGGCAGTGAATGTGCATCAGTGCTGCAGGTCTGATTAATGATCCCTACCAAAAATGAAAGGAAGCAGACAATTTTTGAGGAACCCCAGACTGAGTCCTCTTTCCTCAAACCTCTTCCCTGATGTTCAAATAAAACAAAATTGCACTGCCTCTCTTCCCTTTTAGTTTAGTGGGGGGGTTATTTATTTATTTATTTTTAACTGTTCAGATATCATATTTGTGTAGAACATATTTTCTGTTGTAACTTAGGTATATTTGAGACACTTTTTCCATGTGGACCCCTTCAAAAGGCACCTGCCCATCTGGGCTTCGCTGTGAAAGTAGAGTCTGACAGTCTGTGGTTTCAAAGGCATTTGAAAAATACACCACAAACACACCTTTGTTTAACTGCAAAATACATCAGAACGCTTCCATAGCTTTGTACTCTTGGGATTTAACTCTACAACAATTATTAAAATTAGCTACAAATGCAAATTATACACTAGTTTAGTGGCTATGGTTGTCAGCGAAGATTGTGGCCCAATGAGTAGCTGCAGAAACAAACCCATCTCACATTGTCCTTAGTGCAGAGCATGTCCATCTGTGAACTGAGATGCACTGGAAAGCATTGAGGCACGAGGATCTCTCAGGAAATAAAGGAGCTCTGTAGCCCTGGGGGTTTGCTGCTTGGTTTGGACTTGCTTTGTTTATTCCTATGCAATAACAGCTAAACCATTTTTTCCACTGATAGTTTGCAGAGAGGGACTTTTACTGACACTGCTTCGAGTCTTCTGTGTTCTGGAGGAATTTGCAGGTTTCCAGCTTTGTGTTAATCAGATGCTACCACATGGGATTTTATCTCTGCACAAGGTCTGTTTAGCCAGGACTAGCTAAAAAAGCTTTCTTACCAATCAGCATGGCTTATGTGAGGTTTGACACAACCCTAATAAAATCCAGTCTGATAAACAGAGCAGAGTAAAATTCTGTGCTCGTCTGTTCACATGTCACCTCCTGAAGAAATTGATATTTAAACTCCCTAAGATTCTGAACCTTCCAGACTTGAGTCCTCAGCTGTACAAACTTAACAACAGCATGGGCCTACCACAGTTGTGGGTGGACAGTCATGTTTCTCTTTGTGTCCAGGAAAGAGACATTAATTGTCCATCCCAGCACCTCCTACCAATTTTTTTTTGGTTTTCCCATGGGATAGTGTCAATTGGCAGGTCCTGATACTCTTTGAAAGCCACCCACTAATTCTATCAGGAGAGGTGCAGAAAAACTTCTAGCACCCCCATAAAATTAAGTGTTCTTCAGGTTCTCATGCTTCTTACCAGTAGGTAATTATGTTCTCTGCCTGCAGAGTGAGAGGACTCTCCAAAAGACAGCCCTGGCTAGAGACCATGACCTTCCACTTCTGAGATGCTCTCAGAAGGGTAATTTGCTTTTCAGTTCAGCTGCCCACTAATTGTTCCCATTTCAGATTTCTAGCTCATCTTTTCCCCTCCAGTTATTTACCAGCCTATTTTAATAGGCTAGGTTTATCCTTGTTTTCATTCTACTAATCTCACTTCCACAGGGGGAAAAAAAAAAAAAGCTGCACAGTGGGAGTAAAGAAAGCCATGATAGCATAAAACTGCTTAGACTGAGGGGAGAATTATCTGATTGACAGAGCAGCATCACTGCTGGGCTAGTGGACATTTGTATACTATGGCTGGAGGGATTTTCAGACTACAGAAAGATGTTTTCAGCCCTCTGAGACATCACAGGGGGAGTAGAATTAGCTCCTAACAAGAGCAAACAGGCTTCCTTCACTTACAAGGGATGAAGCATCATTGCTTGAACAGAGATGTTGCTCTTCATTGTGCTTTTATTCTATCTGAGCCCTTCAGTATTCAGTAGAAATGTGACTATTGACAAGTAAATGGCTACAAACAAACTTAGATTAATTCCATTCCAGGACTATCAAATTTCAAATTATTTCTCATGCTATTTGTAATAACTGTGGAATGAGTAATAGTGAATCGGTGGTAGAACAAAACCCCACATATAAAAGGAATTAGCATTTGAGATGCCTTCATTTTGTGAAGAAAGTTCTGCTTTGAACACAGCTCTTTTCTCAAATGTGCTTTTTATGTATTACCAACAATATTCTACAAGGACTCTCCCTTATTATCAAATATTTACTCTGATCATCAGCCAAAGGATAATACTCTGCATTTAATGTCCTGGGAACACAGTTAATTAAATATTCCCCTAGTTTACTATGACTGCATTAACCATCTGGTGTGCTAAATATCCACACAGAGGAAAAGGAGAGGAACCCTAAGACATCATCTTTAATTTGATCAACATTTGTTAAGTTAGTAATGACCAACTGATTTATCTTCTCCAGCACCTTCCATTCAAGCCAAATGAATGTTGCTTACTGACTTTAAGGATTAGAGGAAAATTTGATCTACAGGATATTTTTAAGAACATTCTTTCATCATTTTAAGCCCTTGGATTTATATACCTGCATCTTTAAAATATTTTCATAAACACTATTTCCTATCTGTGTTACAACTGAGGTTTTTGAGTTTCCTTTCCTACCAAGAACAGAGGAATATTTTTTATTTGTCATGTCTTCATTTTTAACATCTATAATGTCGCATTAATTTAGAAACATTTCCATTTCTGGACACTTTACTGCTGGATACAATAATAAGGTAGATCTCAATCTCTGTCCACATTGTATAGCAGTACAGAATTAATACAGGTTACTGATGGGGAACTGGAGGCCATGCCTTTAGATCCTCCTCAACCAGTTCCATCTTTACATCTGCAAATTTATATACTTACATGCAGAGCACTGAAAAAAACCCAAACCAGCTCTAAAGTAAATCTCCTTTTGAGGTAATTGTCACAGACTGACCTGTGACTTCAGCCAATTTCAGTCCCATAGTATATGTTTTTTCTAAGAAAAGGGTTAATTTTCAGTTGCTGATATGAAACTAATTCTAATCTTTATACTACATGAGATTTATTTTCATTAGAGAATGAAAGCAAATATGGGTGTAAGCAATAATAAGAAAACCTTTCTCTTAATATTTATACAGATATTAACATTATATTGTAAAAAGAGACAAATGTAATTTATTGTTTTCTACTTTTACTTGTTTAAATTCAGAATTTGCTGAATTTGCATCAGGCTGCTTTCAGATAGAAATTAGTTTGGTAAAACATATGAAAAATAATTTATATGTTCATAATAGTTAATAACTAAAGTCTATCCTCAGTGCACTGTCTACACAGGAAAATACCAAAACACTGTATTGCACTAAAGTTTTCAGAAGGAAGTGCTGTCTCTGGTTCTTAGGTAGTATTGATTGCACCTTCTTTTAATTCTTACAAGATTTCAGAATTGGCAGGTTTCAGGCTCCTGTAATAATTTGTCTTCACTAGCTGAAAGAACATAAGCTTCTTTTTTTTTTTCCCTTTTGATTTTTTTTTTGATGCTTTTCATTTTGTTAACCTTCAGTTATCTGGGTTATGATGTGGGCTAAAGTCAATAAAGCTAGCACAAAGATCAGATCTGTGATCTAATTTTCTCTCAGAATGGTTACTATTTGAAGCCAGTTCAATATAGATGAAATCTAGTGTATGTAAATGAACACACTTGTTTTACAGAAGTTCCTTCTGCTCCAGTAGCCCCATCAGTTGTGTTAATGTGGTTCATTTGAGCTGAAGGGGTCCCTAAATCCCTCCAAGCTCTTGGTTTTGCAAGGTGCATTGGCACCGACCTTTGGTACTTCAGTACCTTCAGTTACTTCAGCCCTGTCCTGCACACTGAGGTTGCACACCTGGAGAAATAACACAAAGCCTGAACACCACAGGAAGAGGTGCACTTTTCTCCCTAGAAAACTTTATTAAAGGAATTTTAGTTTGTAAATAGGAAAGTGCATTTACAGGGCATAACCCCCCTCAGCTACAGTGACAAAACCCCAACAAACCAAAACAAAGAAGAGATTCAGCAGAGAAGTCAAATCGGGATAACACAAAGCCTTTGTTTTTCTTGCCCTAAAGTTACTGATGTGAAATTAGGGAAAGAAAAAACTGATTGTGAACACACAAGGCTGGATTAAAGCATAAATCACCAAAGTACAGCAGGCTGTGAGGGAGAGGAAGCCTAACAGAACAAAGCTTTACTCATGCCTTGTTGAGATACATCTGAAACAAAGCAAGAATAAAACAATAAATGAGTCACTGTCACTGCTGCCATTTCTTACTGGAAGTTAAGAAATGCAATCTGCCTTGATAACAAACTACAGGGCAATGACATAAACAGCAAACATGTTGCTAGAGAAATGTTTCAAAAATTCAGGACTCTAAAGCTGGAGTGGATTTGAGGAAGCCCAGTGATGTTCAACACTCTGGTCTGCCAGACATTCCAGACTCACAGACCTGGAGGGAAAAGCTCCAGAGCAATCCCTAAGGACACAGTCCAGTGGAAAGGGCCAGCTCTAAGCAAAGTTCCTGATTCTGAGCAGATGCTGATGTATTGGCTGGACATCCCCTGTGCTTCTCCTGCAGAGGAGTAAGAGCATCCCTTGGCATCCCCTGCTTCCAGCTTTCTGTGTGGACTCCAGTCTCGTGGGATTCACCCCAAAGAGAATCAGGCAGCAGCTGGGCAGGGAGAGGGAGGGAGGGAGCAGGGCAGGGCTTGACTCAGCCATGCCCTGCTCACACAACCATTTGCTGCTGCAGAAGAGCCTGCTGTCCTGTGTCCTGGCTGTGGGCAGTTAACAGCTAACCCTGGCACAGGGAAGCAAGGAAGGCTCTCAGGAGTGGTGAGATTGATGAGCCTTCCTTGCTTTTAAGTACTGTTCACTTAAGAGTGAAGGATGGCTTTTCTGCCTGACTTTTAAGAGACTCAAATTAAAACCTAGGAGGATTTGGGGCTTCCCATTTTCCTATACATCACTGCCCAGCACTGCTGATGCATTTTAGAAGTAAATCAACACTATCAACACTTAACATGTTGTTTTGGTTTTTTGGTTGCTCATTTTTAAAGTCCCAGAAACAACAAAACACCTGAAAGTCACAGTTCCATCAGCAGTGAAGGGGTTTTGTAGCCTATGTATTTGCCACTGCTATTCAGTGGCAGTTTCATCACAGCTAAACTTCATAGGGTAATTACCATCTCTACTAATATTAAAGCTTAATTATCAGAAGGTTTCTTAAGTTTAAATCTTGTCTAACTACTTGGCCAAGAAAACTGCAGTGAATATTTTATCCCACCTATTCATGACTTAAATAGCAGTCTGTGCAAGCGTCAGAGAACAGCAAAGGGATCTGCACAGAGAGCCAAACTTTCACCCTTATTTCTCCCAAAATGTCACCTTCAGTTCCTGAAGAGCCTCCATAAAGCACAGCTGTCATTTACAGGTGTCCTATCACGGGGGCTCCACCTTCCCACAGTGTTATGATTCACACACAATGTCCCCTCTTCCCAGTTTCTACATCCATCAATTCCTAGAACTGGATTCCATTGAACCAATAAAATACATTAAAACAATAAAGGGAAACTTCCAATTTCAAGTTCCAATTGAATAAAAAAACCTCCTCTACTCCTCCAAAATCACAGAATATTTTGAATTTTTAAAAAAGCCAGAGCTTTAAAGACCTTTAAAAAAATTTTTTTTAGATTATTTAGCCAAATAAGTCACTTGGTAAACGAATGTAAATTCATTAAATACCTCCTAACAGAAAATGATGAACTATATTGAAAATTAAATGTTTAAAGTAAGATTGGTCTATAACATTACAGCCACTTCTCCTGAACTCCCTCCCTATCCTCATGAGATCCCCTAGAGCCTTATGGTTCCTCCTTAGGGTAAGCTCCCACACTTATTTTACCATCTATCTTTGCCCCAAACTCTGATGTTTTAATGATCATCTTTGCTATACACAGAGACCTATGTTTAAATCACCCTTACAGAACTCTGCTGTGACTTCTGAAGCTCTAAGCCATACCCTGCGGACCAATGCTGTGAACACCTGTACATTTGCAAAATGCTACAGTCCACAAATTGAACTTCAATTTTGCTTTTCTTCCCCCAATAAATCTATAAACATCTACTAATTCAGTAAAGACCAGTTTACTCTGATTGTATCTTTCAGTTTTGTTAGGTTCAAGACACTGCCTTTTGCTATTTTTGAAAATGCCTGAAAATCTCCAGTGAGTTGCACCATTATAAGCAGCCCTTGGGGTTTTCTGGGTAAATGGAAACAGTCTCCTCCCTGCCTGCTGAAAAGTATTTCTACTTTGCTTTCCATTCACCTGAAACTTGGAAGTTAATTACTTTTACAATACTTCAAAAGTAACCACTTCTTTCTCATGTCCTCCTTCGGAAATAAAAAGTCCTTGGGATTGAGAAGGAAGATTTGAGTTTAAATTTATGCTTTAAGAGACTTAATAAAAATCTGAATTGTCCATATGTATTCAAGTGACAAGAAGAACTGGTGACAATCATACTTGGGACAAAACAACCCAGTTACAATCAACCATAAACTCCTGCTTATTTAAATAAAGATGAAATCAGATGACTGGAGCATTTCCTTAGTTAGCATCTCCTGCCCTCAAAGCTACTCTTCAAGCTCTCTAAGCTTTCCATCTGTTACATCCCTTGAAGGACAAAGTATTACCTCCTGCTACTACAACTGATACAGATACATACTTTAAAAGTAGATGTTATTAATGCATTTTAATTCCATAAAAATAAATAACTTTCTACTGCCATCCCAATGAAATATTGGGAATTACATCCACCTGTCCACAGCAAATTCAGCCTACCTACAGCAAGATTCAATGCACTGATAGAGTGATTACTTTTTTACTATTCCTGTTTGCCCTTTGTGTCCTTGTGGAGTGGAGTCATCACTCTGGGGCAATGCTGTGGTGGGGCTCCAGGCTCCCAGTTCTCCCAGCACTACTGGGAGCCCTGTGGATGGGATGACTTATGATTTTACCCTTTATATTTTTCAAATCCTGTACTGCATTAGTGTATAACTCTGAACTCCATATAGATTGTTAGCTACTGTCTTCACACTTTGGTCAGACAAAACAACTCCTCTGGGCCTGAAACTTAAGGACACCTCTCAGTCACTGAAAAATATAAACAAAAGTGAATTGGGGGAAGCAAACTGGGAGTAAATGACTTCATTACCTGAAACTCCAATTGGAGCACTCACTTCTGATATGTCAATGAACCAAACTTATTTCTGCCTGAGAAACTCGTGACCATTGCCCACCTTGGGTGCAGCCTCTGGGAGGCTCTGGCTGCCCAGGGTGTCTCTATTGAAGGCCTTTAATAAACACCCACTTTATTCTCTTAATCTTCTTTAGCCCCTGCTTTAGGGAGCCACCCCAAGGCATCAGTTGGCACACCTGATGACAGCCAGAGGAAGGAATGTGCAGGGCTGGAGCCAGTTCCCTAGGTAACCAAGGAATATTTTAAAAGGGAAAGTGATGATAAATAAATAAATGCACACAATAAAGGCCCACACACATGACTAACTTTCCTAGAAACCACAGACAATAGAGAGCAGCAGAACATGGAAATTCATGGATCTCATATCCATGAGGAAACAGACAAATTTCTCCCCAGCGAGATGGTTTAACAATACCCTCATTCACAAGTAGTGATGCCTTGGGGTGGCTCCCTAGAGCAGGGGCTAGAGAAGATGAGGAGAATAAAGTGGGTGTTTATTAAAGGCCTTCAATAGAGACACCCTGGGCAGCCAGAGCCTCCCAAAGGCTGCACCCAAGGTGGGCGATGGTCACGAGTTTCTCAGACAGAAATAAGTTTGGTCCATTGACATATCAGGGGTGAATGCTCCAATTGGAGTTTCAGGTAATGAAGTAATTTACCCCCAGTTTGCTTCCCCCAACTCACTTTTGTTTATACTTTTGGGGCCTGATCCAAGGGTGTCCATGGATCTCAGGCCCAGAGAAATTGTTTTGTCAGACTAAAGTGTGAAGACAATAGCTAACACTTTGTATGGAGTTTGAAATTATGTACTAATGCAGTACAGGATCTGAAAAATATAAAAACTAAAATCCTAAGGCATCCCTTGAAGGCAGGCAGGAGCACTCTGCCTCCCAGCCCTTTCCCTCTTCCCTCACCATGACTTTCCCAACTCTCTCACATCACAAACAGCTCTTGAGCAGCAGGAGGTTTGCAGAAGGTGAGTCACTCTCCTGTGGCTGATATCCCCAGTGCAGGTGGACATCAGTCACCTGTCACTGCACAGCCCAGTGCTTCCAGCAAGCCAAAACCTAACAAATGAGACCTGCTTCAAAAGGATACTGTTGTAAGCCACACCTTAAACTCTCACAGACAGATGGTGCTGGCCTAGGAAGGAGACTGCTCCATGCTAGATGCACAGTTGACACATGGCAGTAAATATTTCATTCCAATAAAGCACCTTAAATTTAATTAAACTAGATTTTATTTAGACAGCAATAGGAAATCATTAGGCTTTAGACCGATAGTAAAAATTTTGGGAACTATCCACACAAGGATCAATGTAAGCAACTGATTTTCACATAACTGGGAGTGTTTCTGGCAGAAAATTTCCTTCTGAATGAGGTTTTAATTTTTTTTTTCTTACCCCCCTAAGACAACAATGGAAAAGAGAAAATTTACATAAATAAGGACTCAAGAGGTCACCTTGAGCACTCCTTTATCTCCAGGGGGAACTGAGGGGTACTTCAGCCCTGCCCCAGGTTTGCTGCCCCAGCCTCTCTGTTCCTTTCCCCAGCAGTATTAGTACTGAACATTCAGAGGCTCGTTGAGCACTTTTAACTCATCCAAGCACCTGAAGCACAAGGGGCATTAACCCTTGCAAGGATGCTTTGCAGTGCTTAGGGCAGGGTCCCCACTGAGGGTGCCTAAAATGCTTCTGCAGCACAGGCCCTGCAATCATTGGCCAGCTGAGAGATCACAGCATCCAGAAAAGAAAGAACTGTCACTTGTGAATACAAGGAAATCTTGGTGCCTGCAGGAAAACCTTCAAATCAAGCTCTTTATTTTATCCATGAAGCCCTAGAGTGGCTGAATATCCAGAGAGAAATTCAGAACAGAAATGAATAGAAGTAATTTTCCTTGCTGGAGTTTCCTTGCTATAATCTTCTATGGATAAAGTTGTACCTTGGTAGAAACCACAGCTATACTGGAGAAGTGTCTATGAAATCACTGGCAAAGATCATTTTAACCTGTTCTCTGCCTCTTCTCTTTATAACTGGGTTGATTCAAATCCCTAGACTTAATTAGAACTAACTAGTTAAAAATAATTTAATAATATAAAAATCTTGATGTTTGCAGTCTGTGACCTGCTGCCTGTGAATATTTAAATTATTTAACTGAGGCAAGTATTATCAGAAAGACAAACTACAGTGTTACTGGGAAAATAGATTTATTTTGAAGTCAGATTCCAGCATTTAAATGGAGGAGAAAGTAACTCCAGGCTGAATTAGTCCAGCCTAAATGAACAGACCACATTTCCATTTTCTCCATGAGATTTTAAATAAAAACAACCAACAGCTTGTGAGTAATCCACTGAATAGAAATTCTCAGAGATTACCTTCAAATGGTTAAAAAAAATAGATCATCAGTCTTCTCATAGACAATTCTGAATTGAAAAGTTAAATAATAAACTGTGAAGTATGGATTCACTTCAAAAATCATAGAAGTTACTAGCACAAGAGTTTGTTATGCTGTTTAAGAACCTGAAGTATTGACACAAATATGGAAGCATGAATATATGTGCATCTGTATCTCAAAATCAGTAACCATCAGAGCTCTGGGAGATGTTAGACATTAGATTATTCTCCAATCCACCAAACAAAACCATAATGGTCCAGGATTCATGGGTTATCAATTTTAAATGGTTAAATGAAGGGTAAATTTCAATTTTAAAAACTTGAACATCAACACACTAGTCCCTGCTGTAATTCAAAAAACTTGTAGTGGTTTAAAAAACTAAACTGTGAAATAATCCATCTACACAACACAATAAATCAGGATTTAATGGCATTTTGGCCTTAGTCTGTGTTCCAGGCGGCAGTTCATTTGAAAAAAATCAATTTCTAGCTGAATTAATTTGATTTTTATCAATAGCTGCTAAATTACATTCAGATGAAATATATATTTGGTGATTATGTTAATCTCTCCCCACTGCTACATCCAGATTATTCAAGTAAATGAAATGTAATCTGTAAGTTGCGGAAGAAAACCCGAAATTTGTTAACAATCTCACCTTCTGGATTGTTGCTGATTTAAAAGGTTTTATTTTTCTTATACATTGTTTATTTAGCCACTAAACACTGACAGAGTCTCAAATCCTTTAGGAGTGAAAATAACAGCACTCAGTCCCACAGTCTCACCAGCATCATCCAACCAAGCAGGGTTAAAGCAAGTTTTGTTTTACTCTGTGCTCACACAGGGGAGCAAACACGAAAAAATGTATCCAATTTTTTTTAATCAGTGGAGCAACTGTCCAGTTTCTTACCCCTCTCCTGAATTCTGCTGTAACCTCCTCTGGATAGAGTTGTACCAAATTCCATTTCCCTTCAGTCAGTTTCCTGAGGAATCAGGACCTCACAAATATCAGAGCATCTAAGTGATTGCACAGTACCACAGCTTTTAAAAAAACAGATGCATGTTCTTACTAGTTGCAACAATTTTGTTGCATTTCCAATGCATCCTAGCAGCCATCAGATGTAATGCAGCCCTGTGCCTCTGTGGATTAACAGCAATACCTCCAGGAGCTTCAAACTAGCAGAAAGGAACAGTTTGGAAGCAGTTCTTGATATTTTGACATCTCATAATCACCTTTTATGGCAACTTTCCAGAGAACCTGCAGCTCACTTCCATATACAGCCTTCCTGAACAGCACCAGAACAATAAAGAACCTTCTATCACCTTATGCTAAACATTTTTATTAAGATTCTGACTATTTGATTCAATAGATTTTGAAGGACCTCGTTTTCTGAAAAAGACTCTTTTTCAGAAGTTTGTGGTACCACTTTGTAGTGGGGGTTCTTTTGTTGCCGTTTTGGGGTTTGGTTTTTTGTTTGTTTAGTGTGTTTTGTGTTGTTGGTTTTGTTTTGTTTTGTTTTGTTTTGTTTTTCTCGTTGGTTTATTCAACCTTCAATCTATTCAACTCAACCTTCAATCTTGGACATGCAGAGTTTTACAACTGGGATTAATTAGAGACATTATGTAACTCCCCACCTGATGGTTTGTGCAGGTAGTTGAGAGATTTTGCTTGAATTCAGTAAGATTACTGTCCTGCCATCATAGAGGAAAAGGAGCTAATCTGACACAGGTATTTTCCTGATGAGAAATGCTTTGATGAATTGCTTTTAATCTGAAGAACTTTCTAATCATGTAAATTCAGAGCATTCTGTCAGTGAGTAGGTCTGAATCACACATCTTTGGTTTAACTCATACAGAAAAAAGTGACAGCAACTTCAGAACCCTGTCATCCCCTTAAGAAAGCAATTATAGTAAAATATTTCTGTATTTTGTACAGTATATATATGTTTTATAACTCCAAAGTGCATCAGGCAATGTCCAAGGGGCTTTTAACAGTGGGGTACAGCTCCATCTTACCACTTCAGCTGTCCTCTGGTGCAACTGGAGACAACAGCCAGCATCCAAAAGGAAAGAATATTTTCATTTGATTTTTCATTTGTATGTTAGTTTGCTTGGAAATTAAATGTATGAAAGCAGGACAAATACTCAATCCACTGGCTTATTTATTTATAGAACAAATTCCCATGGTAGATTATCACACTCCTTTGTATCAATTTCTGCCTTTTTTGTGGGTAGGATCACCTAGGAGTTGTTACTGATACTGAGCCTCCTACTGGTCTAAAACATCAGCACTATCCAGAATTACTCCATTTACTCCCTGCTTTTTGATGTTGTAATTGTCAGCAAAAAGCAACCTTTGCAGGCTACATTATGAACTGTCCCACGAGGAACTAAACCAATAAAGCCCGGCTTCATATCCAAAATCGCCACATCCCTCCCCAGTCCCCAAAACACCCTCAGCTTACCCCTATTACCATCTTGCAAGACTTGCTCACTCGCAATGCTGCCAGTTCTTGTCCCAGGCACCAGCTCTGCCCCAGCCTTTCCCTGCAGGGAGAAGCACGGCGTGCTGAGGTCCCAGCACAGCTGCACACGGCAGGAGCAGGCTCCTGAGCTGCTCCTGCCCACCTCTCCTAAGCTGGCAGCAGGAACTGGGGCCTCACCTCCACATCTCATCTTCCACAGCTCTGAGGAATTTGCATCGCTGAGGACTTTACCACTCCATCAAGCTCAGCAGGACGGTAAAAGGGCAGCAACACAATCTGTATTTCCTTGGAAATGCTGGCCAGAGCCAGCACATTTAAAAGCCTTGCATGCATCTCTTTTTAGCCTCTGCTGTTGCTTTTGTTACTCAGCTTTACACCTCAGTCACGGCAGTGACTCTCCAGGGGAGCACACTGCTCATTTTATGCAGAAGTGGTATAAGATATGAGCAGGCAATCCTTCAGCTTCCAGAGTATGTTGCCTTGCTTTTCCTCTGCATTCAGTCACTCAGCTGCCCTGAATGAAACAACAGTATGAAAAATGCAGGCTGTTTGGAAAGTACAAATAAAAGAATCCACCACAAATGTTCATATTGATTTTGGTTCAGAAGAAAATTAAAAATGCTTGCCTGAAAATCCAGAAGTATGGCCACTGAATATGCAGTCTGAACACATTTCCATTAAGAAAAATCCTACTGGAAAAGCACAATGGAACAATTCAATTCTAAATACTCCAAGTACTTTGAATCTTCTTATAAAAGTCAATGCCAATGGACTTCTATTTCCACCGCAGACTCAGACAGTAAAATAGCAGCCGAAGATTGTTTATTGGTTAAAATGTAGGCAAGTACAAGCTCTTGTGATCAATTTGATGATTTAAGGGTTTAATTTTGAACTAACAACTCTTTCAAAATCATACACATGGGGGTGCACATGAAAACGTGTACTGATACCAATTGATTAACAGGATTGATGTTTAGTTTTTGTAACTCAGCATTGAGCCACTGATCACTTACTGTCTCCCAGCCTTATGCACATCAGTCATTATTGTACTTGTTTCTTTTGGTTTTTAAAATCTTTTCAGCATTTTTAAAATCCCTAGGGGAAAAAAGAAGTGGGTAGCTCATACACAAGAGATCTTTAATTGGAATAAAAGAAAAGATGGGGCTTCAGAGTCACTTCTCTTTGTAGCAGCTGAAGATCTTCCTTGGAATTTACCCAGCAAAAATACCAATCTTCAAGCACTGTTATGAAGAGCTTTGTAATTTCTTTAAGAGCTTGTAGTTGGATGTAAGTAATACGTGCCTTTTGTGACAAGTTTAGAGGTTTACAGACCAGTAAATTAGCTTAAAAATATCAGTTTGGGGTTTCCTTTAAATTTTGTCTATTACTGCCTGAGTTTGTTGTCTAAATTGAACAAATATTTCAGAGTTATTTATTACAAAGAGTCTTGGATATGAAATCTGCCCCTTATTCAGAGCTTGAGTGTTTCACACGCTGCATTTTCTCCTGTTACATTCATGATACAGACAACCCAAATGTATCTCATTTGTTCCACAGTTCATTTATTATGAGGGGAGAACCCTCACCCTCAGGCTTGTACCTTACCCTTTTTGACTTGTGAATGTCTCCTTCTCGACAAGATCAACCAGAGGCTAAACGTGCTTCTGCAGTTAGCTCTTTATAGTGAGATTTACAGTGAGATTCCCAGTTTTGCTTGGTTTGTAATCTTTGGAATTACTTAATTTCCATCCACTGAGCCACCCTGACTCAGAGGATCTAGAATGCAGATAAGTATCTCTTGTTTGTTTAGCTTGTAGGCACAGGGAGCATTTCCTCAGAATTTGTACATGATCAGGTGGTGCAGAGACTCTGAACTCTCCTGTTATACCAAATGATAACAGTTTTAATGTGGCTCTGATGTTCCTTTCAAGCAAATATGGAAATTAAAGGAACACCCAAAGCTCTATCTCAGCCACACTAATCCTGTGAAAGCAGTGACTCACCTAGTAATGGCTTTCCATAAATTAGGCAGCTGAAAATGGGTAGGAAGCATGAAACCATTAACAGTTCCTGTAGTGTAAATTCTCACACTGCATGTGAAGAAAATCCATGGCAGTAAAAATAAGAGATGAAAGTGTCAGCACCCATCATGTTTAGATGTGCTGCTAATAATTCAAATCTTCCTCCCTTGGAGCGGATGGCATCAGCATGAATCACTCTGTTTCCTTTCTCAAATGAAAACTGAGCTTCTGTTGCTTACTAATCCCATATGTTTTCTTCCCAGCTATGAAAAGAGAAGAAGTCAAGGTGGCCACTGGCATTGTCCCAGAGTGGAACCCTCCTGCAGCAGCCTGGTGCGTGCTGTCCACGCTGCCATAGAAATGACTGGAGGTAAAAGTGACAACACCCGAAAATAAAAAGCCACTCAGGGCTTTTGAAACAGGAAGAGATGGAGGAGGAGTCACTGCATCTTTGGGAGTCCCTTCCACCAGTTGCTCTGGGCCTGACAGGAGCAGTGTGTCAAAGGCTGCCACTGTGGTTGCTGCTTTCTACAAATGCACCACGGTAAAATAAGGGTTGAAAACTGAAATTTTAGGACTGGTATCTAAACTTAACTGCTGAGCTAAGACAGCATGGATATGCAAAAAGAAAAAAAAAAACCAAAACACAACCAAAAAACCCCAAAATGGTGTCAGACATAACGAAGTGCACAATTTTCTCATGACACAGAAGGGACTATAACAGAACATCCTAGAAAACGTGGGAACAGCATGGCCTCATGCTGAGAGTTGGCAAAAGCCTCAAAATATACCAGTTCTTGACATACTGCCTCATCACTCTGTGGCACCTGCCCAATTACTCCTTTGAAATTCTGTTGGCATTCTACTACCAAGAATTCTGAATATCAAATATTCAGCTCAAGGTCTCTTATCTTCTCATGTCCAGAGCAACAACATCTCTCATCAAAACCATTTGTTCTAGCCAACCAAGCCTTGCTGCATCTACTTCCCATAACTTCATGGATTTTTTTTTATACTTTGGCAAACTAAACAAGATCTTAAGAGAACAGAAGATAGCAGTGCTTTGCTATTAATAGCTAAATTTTGCACTCATGTTGCTCCATTCCTTCTGGACCACGCACCCACTGAGATCTTTTATATATGATATTCCTTTATATAATTCCTTCTCATCACAGGGATAGATGAGAGATTGCTCTTGCAGTTGCTCTTGCTTTGAAACAAAGGAAAATTGCTAGTTTAAAGTAAAACTATCTAACCAAAAGAAAAGCTTAGAATTTTATTTTTAATTTAGGTTTTTGTTGTTTCTTTTTTAATTTGAAGTTGCCTGTGAGCTGGAAGCAACAAATCCTGTCAGTTTAGACCCTTCTTAGACGAGCAGAGGAGCACCTACAAAGCACAGGCAGCGCTAATAAGGAGCTAGGGCTGGGAGACCAGGATTTTCCAGGGCCTTAATCTCCCTCTCTCCCCATCTGGTAACAACACCCCTCCCATAGCATCTGGCCACGAGCAAAGCACTAAATGGGATGTGCTGATGAAGTGCACCCCAGTATTGTTCAGCTCTCCATCAGATCATTGACACACAGGTGACACACATAAACAGACTTTCCTTCTTTAGGGTCACTACACAAAACTGCTGCCTTTATCAAAATAAACTTCTGGAGACAAAAAGACAAGAGAGGCAGGTTGCTTCTTAAAACTGAAAAGACAAGTGAGAAACTGACCCAGGACAGGGCAAGCAGGTGTTGCTGAGAAGCAGCCAGTGTTGTTTAGACAGGACTGACAATAAATGAAACAACCAGCAGGTTTGTGGAGATGCAACTGCCCAAACATTTGCAGCAATAAAATCAGAGGGCGAGCAACACCTCTAGATGGCTCTGTGTGGCTGAGTGTCTCTCAGCAGACCCAGTACTCTGTGTTTAGTGCAGGTGAAGCTCCTCGTTGAGGTAAAGCAGTGGCACAAACCCCTGGGGCTTGTTCCACGTGGTGAGGCTCAGGGGAGGACGGGATTAAGTGCGAGAAGTGAGGAGCAGCTTTTGCTCAGCCACAGAAGGCCACCACAGCCACGGGCAAAGTCACTTGATCTCAGCTCCTGGAGGCATTTCAAAAGCCTGGTTCCCACTGATGTGGCTCTGGGAGGGAGATCCATGAGGATCTGTCTGTGCTGCTCAGCTTTAGCTCCTGTTTCTGCATGGCTGTGACACACCAACGCTGCAGGAGCGAACAGGGCCCATGGACACCTCCAGCAGTGCAGGCCATCTTTGCCAACAAAAACCTGAACAAAAGGGGTTTTTCCAGAGCTCTTCACCCATGAACATTCACCAGGTGGGTCTCTGCCTTTTTTTCTGTGATAAGCTCCACATATTTTTGACCCTAGCAGGACCTGTTCAGACTGTTAAAGTGACTTTAAGAGGAGTTCTTACAATTCCATCAGTCCCTCGTCAGTCTGACAGGACCTGTTTGCAGGGCAGGGTGCATCAGGCTGCAGTCACCAGCACAGAGCACTGCAATAGATCAGGAATTTACGACTGCAGCTCCAAGGCTACCTTGACACCACAAAAGTGGAGGCTGCACCAGCTAGGAAAAAAGGCTCTATTCCCACTAATAACCCTTTAGCTACAACATGTAATCTCAAGTACTTAGCCAGCCATCTAACTAGCCTTTATCTCCAACAAAAAAACCCTACTCCTTCCCATTCCCCTCTTTTATGTTTGAACTAACTATTTTCTCCAGGTGTTTTTTCACCTTGTCATAATCCATTACCTTCACATGCTTTGATCTTTCCATAGGGAATTTATTTTCTCTCTTCAAAGATCTTTTCTAGTCAGAAGATATTATCCCCAGTCCACAGGCTCTGTTCCATTCAGATCTCACAGCATGATGCTTTTTTCCCCTGCTTTTTTTTAATTTTTTTTTAATTTTTTTTTTTTTATTAATTTATGAACATTTAAGAAATGAAATTTCAAATTAGAACCAAGCCAGGCAAGTTTATTCCTGATGACATGAGATGTAGCCTCTGATGAAAAATCTAAGACACACATTGTGTACACACTGCTGGAGCAAATTCACTCCACAGGAGGTTTTGTGAGGCGAAATGGTTACAGGAGAGCAAAGATAATCAAAGGTCAGTCATAGATCAACAGTTGTTATTCTGAAGGAAAATAACCCATAAAATATATTCTTTACAGCTACATTTGCCTTGGTTTTCCAAGGAGATTTCATTTCTCCTTTGGTTCATCTGTCAGTGTTTGTGTTGTGTAGATCTGTGCAGCGCTGAGGTTGCCAGTGTTGCAAGAATCAATTTGCTTTACTTACGTGTATATTACAGACTGGGGACAAGGAGGGAAGAGAAAGATGCTGGATGCATCCTCTTCCACCTAGTATGGTATTATACAGCCCAGGATCCTCTTCTTTTATGAACAGAGCCAGTTCCTGTGCTGCCAGTGGCCACCCACTCTCCTCTGAAACAAACTCTCCATTTCTCTGATGCTGTAGACAAAAACTTAAAATAATTGTTCCTGTTTTGCGGCCATTAAACTTGCTACAAATGACGCCTGCACATGGAGAGGCTGAGCAGCAGCAGCACACCCGGGGTAAAGCAAATTGCTCCTGAGAAGAAACAAGCACTCCTCAAAGCCAGATCTCCAAACTGGGACAAGAGCCACCCCAGTGGACTGGAGATGAGGCCCCAAAAACAAGGTGCTGAATTCCAGAATCTAAATTTGCCAAGCAACTTCTCCGTTTTAGATACTCTGAACAACAAACAAAACAATTGCCTTTCCCAAAACAAGCCATCTCATGCACACACAGAGAAAAAACACCAGCCTCGCTGGGCCTTATTTCTAAAGACAGAACAAAACACTGGATTGTCAAACAGAACATGCTTGAAATCATAATGCTCATATGTAACAGAGCTCTTGCACAGTATCATGGAAACTTCTGAACTGAGCTTTCTCTATACACATTTGCACAAAGCAACTGTCATCATAAACAGCAGCAATTTGGAAAACAAAAAAAAAATCTGCATGCTCCTGGGCAGAGGTGTTTGTTCCTGTGCTGAACATCTTCTCACCTAAAATCTCACACTTCTTGTGGAGTATTAATATCTTCTCTCCTAATCCTTGTAAGGTCAACTTGTCTTTTTGATCTCTGAGCTATGCACCCTGAGCATTTATCTGGATACACCCAAGAGCAAGTTCTATGTAAAATTGATGTAAAAAATTTACATAGATATTTAGAAATACAAAATACACCACAGGTAAAGTAAAGGCTTTAAGGAAAAGTAAAGGCTTCTCAAGAATAACTCTGCTTTGGTTATGACAGTACCTATAAGGAGTTCTCAGTTCCAAACAAGTCCCCATTACTTGGGCAAAGGTTTAATAGTTGAAGATAACCAAAGTCCTTGAGTATTTTTTTCTGTTTTTCTTCTTCCCTTTGTTCTGCTTTGCAGACAGAAGGCCAGAGAGAGCAGTAATTTCATTCTCTGTACAGCAGAGAGGCAGAGTGATGTCTGCTGTCACAGTGGGTTGCACATCCCAGTCAGTCTGTCTGTGTGTCCTCCTCCCTCAGCCTCTCTGAGCTGCAGTAAAAGGGAAGCAGCAGCAATCCCTTCTATCCCAAAAGCCCATGACCCCTGACTCAGCCCTGCTGCAGGGCTGATGGACAGACATGAGGTAGCAGCAGAAGCAAAGGTATTGCCCAGGTAAATTTCCTGCATATGAAGAGATCTCCTTGCTGCATCTTCAGCAGAAATCCTGTTTCTCCCCAGTGTGTGTTCAGTACAGACACAGCCTCTGTTGAAAAGCTCTCTGCCTGGAAAGGATGGTTCCCCATGACCTCTGCATGTACATAGAAAGAATATCTGGAGTCCTTGATGCTCATTAAAGAAGTTTGGAGAGAGATGAAGCTTTGCTTAAAATGCCAAGTCTCCATTCTGAGAGAGAACTGTGCTGCTAGACCTGCTGGGAGGTCACAGCATCTCTCACGTGCTCATGCAAATGCTGAGGCACATATGGTGCTCTCATTTGAGGTGTGAGGGTAAAGTAAAAGCCTTGTCCATCATGACAATTCTCAGTTTTCTGTGCTGCTCCAAAAAAAAAAAAAAAAAAAAAAATGGATTTACCAGGTTGGAACTTGGCAGAACAGAAAATGCCAAGGCTTTTCAGAAATTCAAGTTCCATAAGAAAGAGTCAAGGCCCTCACCTCAATTCCTCACATATTCTAAATTAATTTTCTTCTGACCCCATCCCACATCCAGTCTGTTCTGTTACGAAAGAATGAGCAGAGTTTGCCTAGTTTATTCTCTCAAAGAGACAGCCAAGAAGAATAAATGCAGATTATTCTACTTTGACCAAATTAAAGGGAATTGTAGCTCAGAGCAGAGGGATTCCCTTTGTTTATCTGCCAGCACAAAGGAATTACTGCAATCCTGTCTCCTGTCACCACTGACAGGCTGTTGGATGTGTTTCTATTGCTACTCCTTCGTCATTTACATGCAAAATCCCATCAGCAACCTGCACAATCAGATTCAAAGCAAAAGAAAGGCAAAAGAAATAAACATAAGCCATTGAGAAAAATCCTTTCCACTAGAGGAGTTTTACAAATGGTTACATGTACCAAAACAGTGAAGCACAAATTCTCTGCTCCACTTTGAGGAACAGCTGCCTTTGCTGTAGACAGACAAGAAGTACCAGAACAGACCCAGAGACAAGCACCAACACCAAAGTACCAAAAAAAAAAAAAAAAAAAAAAAAAAAAAAAAAAAAAAAAAAAAAAAAAAAAAAAAAAA